>VWYK01015649.1:0-12903 GCA_013399775.1 Semnornis frantzii | reverse complement strand
AAAATGACCCAGACTAGAACTCAGCTGCCTGGAAGTTAAGGACTGAAGCTCTATTTACAGCTCAGCATAATATACAAGCAGAGATATACACTATATACAGGAATATTTACAGAGATGTACAAAGAAAGGTAATACAGAAACATAACACCCCCTCCCAGAAATCAGAGACCCCAGGAGGGGCTCCCAACCACCCTTCCACCTTCTCCCCACCCCTACACCTTACCCCAAGGTTTGCCTTATGTGCAAGGAGAATTTTGAAGATCAACCAGGGGGGATTAGAAGAAAAGTGGTTAGTGAGGACACCAACTTCCAGCTCGAGACACTCTTATCTTTTGTTTTGAGTTCTTATTCCTAAACATCTCAGCAAGCCTATGAGTGAAGTAGATGTCATCATTGTTTCCTTTCACAGCATACAGTATAATTTTCTCTATTAAAATATTCCAATTAGCCCAAAGCAGCACAGCCTTCTTGGCCACCAGAGCACATTGCAGGCTCATGGTCAACCTTCCTTCCACTAGAACCTCCAAGTCGTTTTCCTCTTCACTTACATGGAGAGTTCAGCCTTTACTCTCGCAGGTTTTGCCATCTGCTGCCAAAATCAATAGAATGCTGGCAAGATTGACACAAGGATGTAGCACTAGTCCCTGAAAAGGCACAAGTGATTTAGCCTGCACGTCCAGGACATGAGTGCCAAAATCTGTTAGAAAAAGAAGTCTGTTAGAAAGTTGCTAGCAAGTTCTCAGCAAACTCACCTTTCCTTCCTCTCCACTTGCCTTCCATTGCAGTAGTGTGTATATCCCTCTTCTTTGGGGAATATCACTGCTTAGGTTTATTTCTCTCCTTAGAGAATGGAAAGAGCTTCCAGCAGGGAATGGCTTCTGCAGTAAGGATGAACCAAGCTGAGATTCTGGCTACTGGAGCTCAATCCTCTGGCATAAATCAATGAGCAGTGTACGAAACAACAGTGTGAAAAACCTTTACTGAATCAAAAGCATGAGTCAAAGCAACAGGAAAAACACAAGCACCAAGCATCCGAAAGGGAACAAACATGCAACTCGGCAGTGCTCTGTGCCAAATGCCCCAGCACACGACAGGAAACTGTCATGCTGTTGATAGTATTTTGTCATAATTATCTGCAATTTGCTTACACATGTTGTTCAGCACAGATAAAACAATGATCAGCCTCTCCTTGCCTTCTTACTGCAAAGTGACTATTTCAGGCCTGAAACACCTCTTTTAATCTGCATTCCAGAATGCCTCCATGGTCAGAGGGTGAATATTTGGACAGACACAGGCGACTGGATTTATGTATCTCACAGGATGCCAGATTGATTTCATGCACTCCTGGAGGTCTCTGGGGACTGCTCACAGTTTCTTCCTGTCCTTGATTGATAAACTTTGTCTTGTGGCTACATGCTTCAGAAAGCCTATTTGCATATATATTGCCAGTGATTATGCACTCATTGTTTCTATTAGAGAAGCACACAGAAGTGTTTTCTGGCATGCTGTTCTATAGGTGCTACATGAACATAAACCTTTATGACAGCACTGCCACCACAGAAGTTTTCTGGTGTTTAAGAGATGAACAAGAACTTGATCATTCTCAGCATTTACAACTGCTGCAGAGCTAAAAGGAGAAGGATCCCTTCTGCAAACATTGTTCTTTATTTTCACAGAGCTCACAGTCAGCCACCTCTCTTGAGGGAGCAAAGGGCAACACAGTAAAGTCCTCATAAGCTAGGCCACGTTCCACCTTCAAGGCCATCTCAGGTCAGTCTATTCCACCAGCCAGTCTGTTTAGATGTAATCTTGCCCAATTGATAGTCCAAGTTTTGCTCAGAGTAACACAGGTCTTTCCCAAGAATACCACCAGGAGATGTACCCTGAGGCCGAGTTATTACGAGTGGCAAGATGTGTGGGAGACTACCAGCAAGTGCTTAGAGCAGTGGTCACCACTGATTTCTTGGAATTTCACCCCTGAACCAGTCTAAAATCTGGACAAGCAGGTAAATTATTTGGGAAAAGTATGTTATCAGCCTGGAAATTCCTGAGAGATACAAATCACTGCAATGCATTGGAGGTGGGTCTATGTCTACCAAGCCCCTCTCATTACTGTTTAGCACACTCAGGGGCAAGAGGAGGGCTCTCTGTCTACAGACCAACTGCCAGACATGGCAGCTGTACTGGAGAACCAGCCTGTGCAGGTACCAGTTGCCCCTGTACAGAAAAAAGGAATATACAATGAAAGCAATTTGCCTCCCAAAGGATGAATCAGAGTCGTCACAGGAACAAGAAGGGACAGTGGTAATCACTGCAAAGCATCATGAGGCTTGTAGTTCACCTTGTAACATGAGAGGCTTCTTATTTTTAGGGGGGAAACTTTCTTGTGGTTTCTGGTTTGGTGTGTTGGTCTCTTCCACTTAGCTGGCTGTGGGCTTGGATGCTGCCCTATTCCACTTGCTGGCTTGTTTGCCCATCCTCTTTGTTGGCTTGGTTTGTTCACTCATTTGCACACTATTTACATTGTATTGTTTCATTACATTCTTCTTATCTCAACTTACAGAGGTTTTTTTTAAGTGTTTCTCTAGCTCTTGTGCATGGAAGTGAGCCTTCTTACAGCAGACTTGTGTTAAACCAGGGCAGCACATAAAAATAATCAAATGTTCCCTTTCTGTGTTTTTCATTTGAGATTTCAGTATTTACCACTCTATCCCCTTTAAATCACATTACTACTGTGTAGCTTTAAAGAATTCCAAGTGACAATGAGATTTGTACCACCCCATGTTCCCAGTTAGTGGTATACTGTGACACTATAACCATTGAGTTCAAAACCTTCTATGTTGCAATATATTTTGTCCAGATTTCAAACAAAGAAAACATGAATCTGTGTAAGGACCAAAGTTTTCTGTGAAGAATTGTCTACTATATTTCCTCTTAAATGTCTGCCTCACGAATTATGAAGTCTGAAAGCTTACAATCAGTCTCTTCTTTTTATTAGCCTGTCAAACTAAGTAGCACCACTTTATTGTCCTAGCTGCTAAAAAACCTTGTCCAAAATCTGGCTTTCTTACTGCCCAATTAATAAGCTCAATTTTATAGCCTAACTTGACAAACCTCTTTATTGCAAATAGCAATTGGACTGGGTGATCTTTCGAGGTCCCTTCGAGCCCCTAACTTTCTGTGATTCTGTGTGAAATAGTAGGATCAAATATATGCAACAGCTTCCCCCACAGTTTGACCTTAGCTCAGGATTTGAGAAGCTCCTAGCACCTGACATTTCTTTTCAAGAACTGTAGATTGCCAAAGGTATCCTTTCACACTTTCATGACTTTCACTCTCCCTGAAAAAACAACTGGGTGTCCAGTGCATGCATATATTTAGCTCTGCATCAAAACCATGCATCTCCTTGAAGAGTATAAGCAGCAAACAAACACTTTGTTCCAAGTGGCAGACCCAAGACATCTCTATTTATGTATACAAAAGCTATCACAGATTATCTGAGAGGATTTTTTTAAAAAGCATTATTCAGGGCTTGTTTGCTAAAATTTCTTTTTCCCATTAATTCATGTTTCAAACAGAAGCCAGACATGGCAGAGGCAAAGCCTTCTTGCATACCAAGAAGCTACAGTCACACATTGTGCATGGCCTGGCCTGCTGGTGGCTGGCAGAGCAACTCACCTGCAGAAGAGGGCAAAGCTACAGCAATGGAATCCATCACTCTGAGGTAGGAGCCAAATTTTGCAGACTTCTGTCTTTGTATTTGTTCTCCAGCTTTTTCAGTACATCACTTAGCAGTAACAGCTCTGTGTGTAGAATACCTGTGGTGCAGAACAGGCTTCCTTGCATGGGAAACCTTTTTATAGCACTTTAATACTGCCATCAGAAATTTTTTGACTCGACACATCAAGATGATTAACGTAGTCTTTGTAAATGATTTGGCCAACAAATACTGACTAATGAATAATGTCTGTTTTTCTCTGCATGACACATATCAACAGGTAATGAACTACTTAATTCCTGTTTTCTCTTAACAAATGTCCCTTTGAGCGTCAATTTAGTTCGTTCATAAGAACCACTTCAAGTAGATGTCTGAAAGTAACTTTCTCTAGGGGTAGAAAAGCTTCATTAGCCAAGACTGGATTCATATCAACATTTCAAAAGGGAGTCCCTTTTCACTTCCATGTGTTTCTCTAGTCTACCAACTTTGACATCACTCCTAAGTGCTGGCTCTAAGCCAGCAACTTAATTTCCCAAGTTAAGTAGCAGTATACTTACTTATGCTACTATATGTGGGCAGTTTGCCATAGAAAGCCCTTTAATTAAAAGAGTTTAGACAAGAACTCAGCCATCAATTGTCCCCAAATACCCAACTAAGGCACACAGAGGAAGAAAGCACTTTAGAAAGACAGGATTGAAAGCAATAAACAGTCACTGCATTCGTGCTCATTTAAATGGACAGATGGAGCTGTTTGGGCCCATCAGGTCAATAATCCACAAACTAAGAAGGATTTATGTGATACACTGGAATGGCTTAAATCCACTTTAAAAGAAGTTACAATATCTTGGAATGCTGCTCAGTCCATTCAAGGGGCTGACGTGGTAAATAATGCCAAAACTTTTTGAATCGGCAAAGTTATTTAAAAATCCAAGGTAGAGGTGAAATAACAGAGTTTTCAAATGTCTCTGTTCCACTGATCTTCAAACTACCTAAGCTTTAATACTGACTGTCACAACAGTGAGTCAGAGACAGGCTGGCAGAGCAGCAGCCTTTCCCCAGGGAGGGGTGCAGGGCCAAGCCTTCCTTCTCTTCCTGACTTCAGGAAACCAAATGTGCAAACCGTGGGCCGTGTGGGAAGAGACTTACAGTGGGTACAGCATACGTTGGTTTTACTTTCTCCCTTAGCTGGCCCTTAAGCAACCCCATACCTTTCAGAGGCTCCCAGCTGCCATGGAGCACTATGAGCTCAGCCTGACTAAGGTTAGCCAGGTGTGGTTAGAGCCCTGCCAGTTCCCCATGGGAAGAGGAAATGGTCTCCACCTGGGCAGAATAGCTCACCCTTAGCTAGTCTGTTACAGGAGCGGGACAGGTAAGAGTTTCTCCAGACTTTACCTCTTCTGTTAGCTAAACAATTTAGTAACTTCATCTTGTATTATACAAACATGTGGGAGAAATGTCATGTGTCCTTTTCTGATTGAGCTGGAGCAGGATTTCTTGGGTGCAACATGACGTTGAGTTAATGAGGTGTGTGTGTTTATTTTATTGTTACATCTAGGAGTGAATCTACAAAGAGTAGCAAATGGAATTTCCTTAGAGTTTCCTACCTCTTCCCTCAAATTTCCTTCCTTCTCTCTCCAAATTATTTTTAAAAAAGCAACAACCTAAAATACTGGAAAACTTCTGTACTGCAGTCACAGCAAGGGACTTTCTTTTTCTGGTCACACAACAGCTTGGAAATATTTTATTATGACTCAGTTTGTCAGTATTGTTACAAGGCATTAGATAAGCATTCTGCTATCCATGGAAGGTATGGCCTCACGACAAGCTTTTATTTCATGGTGTTCAGGAGCTAGGATGGCTATGAGGAATACATAAAGCACCTCTTACATAAAGGCAATTCCCCTCATGTGGAAGGGTAGGCAAAGTCTCCAGCATCCCTCTGGTCACACCAGTCCATCTCAGCTTTCAGAGAGCAAAGTTCAAAGTATTTTTATTCCCCTTTTGCTGAACAGGAAAGTAAACTAAGTGATGCCTGAGGCATTTGGATACTCTGGATACAAGTGTCCCATTGAAAGTGATAAACAAATTAATAAGCAGAGAATCCCCAGGGAGTGCTGTCAGCTGCTCACCAGCATGTCCTTGGACCTGTGCACATTGCTCCTCTGCAAGTCAAAAGCTGCTCTGCCTGCAGCCCAGGAGAGCATGTGGTTAAGTACAGCAATCTTCATTTTCCTCTTTGTCGCTTTCAAGAAGTTCAAAAGACTTACACCCACCAGCAGCAGAAATTTGTGGGAGCTGAACAAAGGAATGGTGCTAAGAGTTTGTTAACTTAACCACTTGTGGTTGGTTGTGCAGGCTTGCTCCTCTGATGTGTGAAATGTATGTGTATGGATAAAATATAAGCAGCTTGAAACGGCTCTCTTTTTTTTTTGAAAATGAAATGTGTTATTTTTTAATATATGTGTATACAAATGGAGCTTAATCTGTTCCAAAACATGTTTGAACTACAGAAAAAGTTGAAGAACTGGACTTTAGTGTGAATTTGACTGCTCATTAAGTAATTAGTAAGTAAGTAATCTAAAGCAAGACAGGAGGGGGAATAATGGTAACTTCATTGCTCAGGTGCCTCCTCTAAGAACAATGGCTCTTCTCTTAATTTTTTTTTTCTGTTATTTTTTTCATTTGTATCTCTGTCTTTAGATCAGTAAATGATATCTCTTTGGGAAGATGGGAGGAGTAGAAGCCTTTGGGTCCCCAAGAGAACTCATGTTGCCTTCAAGCACAGACGTTTTACAGATGGTGCTTTATTTTCTCTCTCTGATGATCAAAAAGACAGGAACAGCATCTGCGAAAGGTATGAATCTTCTGATTTCTAAAGCAGTCATTCTTTTTCCCCACTGAGAAACTGAGAAAAATAGAAAAGCTGAAGAGGAGAAAGGAGGATTGGAGAGGTTTTGCTAAGCTAGGTAGTTCAGCATAGCTGGCACAGTTCAGAACCTGAACTGGTACTTAACAAGCCCTTAATTCTGAGACCAAGTACAAATATTGTTTTAAACTAGGTCCAGCAGTGTGCTCTTGTGGCCAAGAAGGCCAATGCCATTCTGGAGCATATTAGAAGGGCTGTGGTTAGTAGATCAAGAGAGGTTCTCCTCCCGCTCTGCTCTAGTGAGGCTGCGTCTGGAGTAGTGTGTCCAGTTCTGGGCGCCTCAGTTCAAGAAGGACTTATGGGAGCTGCTTGAGAGAGTCCAGCACAGAACCACAAAGATGATTAAGGGAATGGAACATCTCTGTTACAAGGAGAGACTGAAGGAGCTGGGGCTCTTTAGCTTGGAGAGGAAGAGACTGAGAAGTGACCTCATTCATGTTTATAAATATGTAAAGGGTGAATGCCAGGAGAATGGAGCCAGGCTCTGCTCGGAGATGCCCAGTGAGAGGACAAGGGGCAGTGGGTGGAAGTTGAGGCATAGGAAGTTTCATGTAAACATGGAGAGAAATTTTTTCCCTCTGAGAGTGACAGAAGACTGGAACAGGCTGCCCAAGGGTGTTGTGGAGTCTCCCTCTTTGGAAATATTAAAAACCACCCTGGATGCATTCCTGTGTGATCTGGTATAGGTGACCCTGCTCTGGCAAAGGGTTGGACTGGATGATCTTTCCAGGTCCCTTCAAGGCCCTAACATTCTGTGATCACAGCTGAATGTGAAGAAGGGTTTCATGATTTGCTGACAGTCACAGGAAAATGAAGAAGTAATTTTGATCTGAGCTGAAGAATATTAAAAAAAAATTTACAGAACTGAAAGGAATCACTTGTGGTGAAGAAGTGTCTTGATTGGTCTGACACAGAATGGTGCCTTCAATCTGAGCTTTCTGAATAATTTTTAAATGTATTTTGTGTCATTTCAAATGTTGAAGTTTTATGCTTGAAAGGCAAAATACATCACTATCAAAACTGTCAGTACAATGCTTTTATTTTCTCAGGTTTGTCATGTTTGCTTCAGTAGATATAAGGAAGAAGGTGGTGAGATACTGGTGCAGGTTACCCAGAGATGCCCCATCCCTGGCAATATTCAAGGTCAGATTGGATGGGGCTCTGAGCAACCTGATCCAGTTGAAGACATCCCTACTCACTGCAAGAGGGTTGGGCTAGATGACCTTTAAAAGTCTTTTCCAACCCAAACCATTTTATGATTTTAGGAAAATATTTTTGTAACTTTGTATAGATTCTTTCTCAGTTGATATTTAAGGCAAAATTTTTGCCCAGCTATGATCTGGATGTTGCAGGAGACATTAATAGCACTTTACCTCTATAGTCTGCTGCCTTCCATAATCCTTCAAATGTCAGTGTATGTACTGGCTTAGAGAGGTTATGCCCAGCGAATGGATAACTCATGAGTGAGCAGAGCAGCAAGGCAGTGTGTCAGTGTCAGCAGTAAGATGTCAGTCTGTGGTGGAGCAAGAAAATGTTCAGATGGAGCCATTTGTCATGTCCTAATGCAGCAATGAGCACAGAATTCTAGATAAAGCTGAAGGCTGAATTTCTGATCTGTGTAAGGGCTGCCTGTCCACTGGCTGTGGGAGACTGAACATTGTTATGCAGGCAAATGTGATGAGGTCAGCTAGGAGAAGCAGTAACAGAAATATCAAGAGTTCCCAAAGCAAATCGTGACTGTTGAATTGGCTGGGAGCTTTGCCATGTGATGTATTCCACTGCCTTCCTCTTTGTTGTGGGACCCAAGATACTTGTGGGTTTGTGAGTCTGAGTGTGCCTCCCAGTTGCATACCAAGCAGCAACTTACCTGGGCACATATTTCATTTTCTTTGCCCGTGCCCATTCTCCTGACCCATGTTTCACACAGAAACTGAGCTATGAGGGATTGTCAAACATCATCACATCCTAAAAGGTCCCTGTCTAGGTGAACAGGAGTTCAAAATGTTATGATATGCCATAGCAGAACTTCATTTTCCTGGTGGGAAGAATTTGATGCAGTTGGAGGAACCATATGTCCCTCCTTCCTGCCCTCGTGCAGGCTTCCCCAGGTGGTTTATAGCAAGTCATCTACAGTAACAGATCAACAGCAAGGAAATCAGCTCATGTTGATTATTTCATGTATGAATGCATTCGAAGTTTCCATATGTGAGGGGCAGATTATTTTAATCATGAAACTTTAAGCTGCTATTTATATCAGCTAGAGCTAGCTACATCTGGTGTGTCTGAGCTCAGCCCCTTCACACAAGGGTTAGTGTCTTCACTTGCTGCAGAACAGTATGATTTACATACCCTCACAGCCAAGGGCTGTGATACCTCATGAGTCCCTCAAGCTCTTATTGTGGGCACCTACAATTTTGTGATACCTCATGAATCCCTCAAGCTCTTATTGTGGGCACCTACAATTTACCCTAAGCATGCAAAGGTCTTAAAATAATGTGAGCAATACAGAGGAAATCGTGAGGAAAATTGACTTTAGGTGTTCCATCTTACCAGAATATCTTTTCTTTTTTTCAACATAACATGGGGGCAGGGTGATAAAATTTCCCTTCAGCTTTCACTAGATGAACCTGTATGACAATCTACTTGGCTTTTCAGCATATTGCTTGTGGACCCCTTGGTATAGCCATTGGAGTTATTTTAGTCTCCAGAGTGACCAAAGAAATTAGAGCAGCTTGGCTGGAGCCCAGAAATAGATTCTCCAAAGTTGNCCAGTTGTTTGACAGTGCACATGTGGAGGACAAGATCACTTATGCTTATTGTACAACATGCAGTGGAGAAGCAGCTGACTCAGTATCAAACAGTATCTCTAAATGGGTCGTTTAAAGCTTTTAACATTGGTCCTGAAAAGCTAGGATCCATGCTAGCAGCCCTTCCCATCAAATAGTATTTATTCCTAAAATTCAGAGAGGGTAAGGAAAAAAGTCACTTTGAAGTATGCAGGGAGTGTTAAATTTTTAAAAACAAAGTTTTCAAGATAAAGCAGAAGTGAAGATTAAGGCATTGCTCACTCTTTGGTCTGCAATTTTCACATTGCACTTGAGGGACTCTGTATAACTATATTCAGCACATCTCCCTCTGTCTCTCAAAGTGAATTGTAAAAAGTTCCCTCTTTGCTTTGGCTGCTGCAATCACAGCAAAGATGAGAGGCAGGGAAAGAAATGGTGCTTTACTTTGCATGCACTGTGAAAGGGAGGAAGATGTAGTAAAAAACACATCTGTTCACCTCTTGCCCCTGTACCTGTATGAGCTACCAAAACCTTGGAGGTAGACAGCTGCAGAATATAGTAGAGAGTACTATATTCTATATATTCTGTATATATTATATCATATATGTTATAGAATATAGTAGAGAGTATTGCATTTCCTTTAAGGAGCAGCATTTGCCTAAGGTATCTGCCTCAGTCAGGACAGTCCTGTTTGTGCTTTCATCTTGAGCAGCTGACCAGCTCCACTAACAAGTAGCTAAGAGAACATCAGTTTGACCACAGTGATTTGACCTTTTCATGTCTCCAAGAGTAAAAACAAAGAATTGATACTAATAAAGGTGTCTTTAGAGGATTCTTATATGGTGTCGAGAACACTATCTCTCAATAGAGGATCTGTCCTTTCCATTTCATATCAGCTTTGTTGTCCAGACCTCATTCCTCCAAGGACATCCTTTACTGCTTCTGCAGTGAAACGGGGACCAGCAAAATGCTATCCGGATTGGGAATTGCTGTGCTTGCCACGATACACTCTCGCACTCAAATAATATTCTATGTTATGAGTGGAAAAAGCAGGCAAGCAGCTTCCACAAGGGCTGCCACAATGGACCTGTCAGTCACCTCAACGCTTTAACTCTGCAAAAAGTAAATGGGTTTGTTCAAATCTTCTAGAGATTTCTTTCACTGCAGTTGCATACATTTACATAGTGATTCACAGCTTAAGTGGATGCCAATAGCCACTTCTGCGAACAGATGTTGACAGAACTATCAACAGAAGTATCAGAGTTACGTGAACAAGTATTTCTTTTTGCATGTACAGAGGAATGCATAATCTAGTTGCATGCTGGGACTTTCAGCTAGTTCTGCCTTCCAACCTGTGTATGGAGTCACTGCATGCTCATCAGCCTTTGCAGGAGTATTGATGCTTCTCGGTAATGCCAAAGAAGAATTCAAGGGAATAAGAAGGGCAGAACCAGAGGAGCTGTGCAACAGTAATATTGGTATTAGAGAGACTGTATGCATATGTGATGACATCCTGTTAAAAGAAGCAGCAACATTCAATTTAAAATTGTGTGTTTGTCAAACAGTGCAGCAATTAAGTATGTTCTTAGTAATCCTAACAATAATATAGCAAATATTGAAATAATTACCTAAACCTCAGGCACTTGTTAAGGGCTGTTGCAGGGATGGGTTTGAAGGAAACCATTTGGTTGCATGTCTCTGTCTCTCTTGCATATTGGTATGATGAAGATGAGTCCTATGAAACAAGGACATTTAGATAAGAGCTGTCAGAAACCAGTGCGATACAGTTGAAAAGAGAACAGGTTTTGAATCAAGTATCAGAATCCTTTGTGCAGCAAAAATACTTGATAGTTAAAAAGGAATGGATAACCTTCTTTGATGACAGAAGCAGAAGAGGCTTTACAGTATGTTTCCAAACACTTAAATGTTTTTCATATCACAATGCATTTAAGCAGTATGTAGCCCAAACTCAGTCAGGAATGTGAAATAGATATAATTCTCTCTGGTTCTGTTCCAGTTCTGGGCCCCTCAGTTTAAGATGTTGAGATGCTCAGACATGTCCAGAGAAAGGCAACAAGGCTGGTGAGGGGGCTGGAGCACAGCCCTATGAGGAGGAGCTGAGGAAGCTGGGGGTGTTCAGCCTGGAGAAGAGGAGGCTCAGGGCATAACTCATTGCTCTCTACAACTACTTGAAAGGAGGTTGTAGCCAGGCAGGGGTTGGTCTCTTCTCCCAGGCACCCAGTGACAGAACAAGAAGACACAGTCTCAAGCTGCACCGGGACAGGTTTAGGCTGGATGTTAGGAAGAAGTTCTTCACAGCAAGAGTGATTGGCATTGGAATGGGCTGCCCAGGGAGGTGGTGGAGTCACTGTCCCTTGGAGTGCTTAAAAATGACTGGATGAGGCACTTGGTGTAATTGATTAGATGATGTTGGGCAGTAGGTTGGACTCAGTGATCTCAAAGGTCTTTTCCAACCTGACGGATTCTGTGACTCTGTGTTACTCTGAAATAACTCCAGTAACAGCAGTTTCTATAGTTAAATGCAAAATCCAAGACACACTTAAATGACAATTTTTTTTCCTGCTTTCTGTTGTGATTAACACAGACTTTATCCATTTTTATGATTTCATTGCTGTTTTTTTTCAGATGATTATTGGCTTCACGGGGACCTTATTGTAGCCTTTCAGTACTTTAAAGGGGGCCTAGTAAAAAGATGGGGACAATCTTGTCAGCAAGGACTGTTGAGGCAGGATGAAGGGTGATGGTTTTAAACTAAAAGAGGGGAAAGTCAGATATAAGGAAGGATTTTTTCTTCATACAGGGACACATCAGAGAAACTCTGGAAGTCCCATCCCTGAAAAAGCTCTGACCTGAAAAAGGTCAGGTTGACGGAGCTCTGAGAAGCCTGATTTAGGTAAAGATGTCCCTGCTCACTGCAGGGGGAGTTGGAGTAGATAATCTTTAAAGGTCTTTTCCAACCTAAAGCATTCTATGAGTCTATACATAACTAACATTCTCTGAATGGCTTACTGCCACCCAATAGGATCTGGAAAGGCTGGAGAGCTAGGTGAAGGTAAACCTCATGAAATTTAGTATGGACAAGTGCAGGGTCCTGTACCTGGGGAGGAATAACAGGCACCAGTACAGCTTAAGGGTTTCCCTGTTTGGAACAACTCCACAGAGAAAGACTTTGGAGTCCTGGTGGACAGCAAGTTCTGCATGGGACATCAATCTGCCCTTGTGGCCAAGAGAACCAATGGCACCCTGGGGTGCATCAAGAAAAGTGTGCCCAGCAGGCCTAGGGAGGTTCTTCTCCCCCTCTACTCTGCCCTAGTGAGACCACACCCAGAGTATTGTGTCCAGTTTTCGGCTCCCCAATTCAAGAGAGACAGAGACCTGACGGAGAGAGTCCAATGGACAGCCACAAAGGTGACTAGGGGAACTTGAGTGTCTCCCCTACGGAGAGAGACTGA
>VWYK01015647.1:58175-68711 GCA_013399775.1 Semnornis frantzii | reverse complement strand
TTTAATCAACAGTGCACATCCATCGGAGTCACAAAGATTAAAGGAGTGGGCCATCTCTCTTGTGAGGAAAGGCTGAGGGAGTTGGAGCAGAGGAGACTGAGAGGTGACCTTATTCATGTTTACAAAGATGCGAAGGGTGAGCGTCAGGAGGACAGAGCCAGGCTCTGCTCTGTGATGTCCAATTAAAGGACAAGGGGTAATGGGTGCAAGCTGGAGTGGAGGAGGTTCCATGTGAACATAAAGAAAAACTTTTTCATTGTGAGGATGATAGAGCCCTCGAACAGACTGTCCAGGGAGGTTATGGAGTCTCCTTCTCTGGAGACATTCCAAATCCACCTGGATGTATTGCTGTGTGACCCACACTAGGTGATTCTGCTCTGGTGGGGGCTTTGGACTGGATGATCTTTGGAGACGATTTTTCAAGGTCCCTTCCAACCCCTAACATTCTGTGATTATCATTTTAGCACAGCAGTTCTTTCGGGTTACTGGTCTGATCACCTGGATTCCATCTTCACTCCCTAACTCACCATAGGAATGAGCCTTTGTAACCTGAATTTACCTGTGGGAATAACCACGACCTTCCATTGGCTCCTGTGTACCTGTTACTCTGCCAAGGTCTCCTTGCCCCACTTCACGTGTTCCATGTAGCCCTACAATAGGTGTCTGATTCTGTCTTCTACCGCCCCTACAGCTTTCCTGCCTTCCATTTATTATCTTTAGATTAAAAAAATATTTGTTATCTTCTGTTTTCACATAGAGTGAAACAGCTTTCCCCCTTCACCTGGCTTAGCTAAAAGATATTGCAAATACCTGTTGTATCTGTGGAAAGGAAATCTTTTGTTCTGTTTTTCTTCCCCTTAACATCTGTGGCTCAGTACTTCTGAGTTACTCCCTAGACTTCTTTTCTAGGAAAAGTCTTTACATTTATATTCCAAACTTCATCACCTTGATAAGAAAGCAAAACATCCCAGTGACTTTAAAATATTTAAAATTAAAAACTGCTGGTGATATTGTGTATGTTGTCCTAATGTGGAAGGTGTGGTACAGAAGAGACATCAGTAAACATCAGTAACATTCCTACACCAGAAAAGCACCACAGGACAGACAAGACAGAGATCATGGTGGAGGGATCGAGAATACTCTTGAATGACAGTTCTGGAGCCCCCAGCACAGGAAGGACATGGAAGTATTGGAGCAGGTCCAGAGGAGGCCATGAAGATGCTCAGAGGGCTGCAGCAGCTCTGCTCTGAGGACAGGCTACAAGAGTTGGGGCTCTGCAGCCTGGAGAAGAGAAGGCTTCCAGGAGACCTTACAGTAGTCTTCCAGTTTCCAGAGGGGGCCTACAGGAAGGCTGGGGAGGGACTGTTGACAAGGTCTTGTAATGACAAGACAAGTGGCAATGGGTTTGAACTGGCAGAGGGGAGATTTAGACTGGATGTTAGGAGGAAGTTGTTTGCAGTGAGGGTGATGAGACACTGGCACAGGTTGCCCAGGGAGGTTGTGGCTGCTCCCTCCCTGGAGGTGTTGAAGGCCAGGCTGGAGGAGGGCTTGAGTGACCTGTACTAGTGGGAGGTGTCCCTGCCTATGGCAGGGGATTGGAACTGGATGATCCTTGAGGTCCCTTCCAACCCTACCATTCTATGATTCTATATATTAAACTGAAACTTACTCTTTTTTCGATTCATGGAATGTTGTGATGCTACAAGGTACTCATTTGGGCATACAGAAGTAGGTCACCAGTTTTTGAGAGAACTGTCTGAAGAACCTGAGCAAACTGAGACAATAATGAAAGCTAAGAAAATACAGCTCAGGTGATAAAGTGAGGAAAAGAGGCTTTTCAGTCTGGAAAAAAAAAAAAAAAAAAAAGGGGGTAAGTGAAGATGAAAACACAAAAATTGTTCAAAGAAAAACAGTGATAAGTTCTCCTTCCACCAGACACAGGGAAATTAATTTGATTTTTAGAAAGGAGAACAGAAGTTTGATATGAGAAAACCTTTTTTCTGACTATACAGGCTTCGAAATGCTGGAGTATACAAAGAAGCTGGGGAACTGCCGTCAGCAATGTTGATCAGATACCTGCCAAGGCTGACTATGGTCTATCATGGGAGCTCCTTTGGCTTCAAATCTCTTTTCTCATATAAATGTGACTTTCAAATATTTTCGTTTTTGCAGTATTTTAGATTTTCATAGAATCATAGAATGGTTCAGGTTGGAAGAGCCCTCAAGGACCATCTAGTTCCAATCCCCCTGCCATAGGCAGGGACACCTCCCACTAGACCGGGGTGCTCAAGGCCTCATCCAATCTGGCCTTGGACACTTCCAGGGAGGGAGCAGCCACAACCTCCCTGGGCAACCTGTTCCAGTGTCTCACCACACTCACTGGAAAGAACTTCTTCCAACCTAAATCTCTCCTCCTCCCAAATTAAGATTTTTGGTTTTCCCTTTAAGTTTCAGCTCCTTGGAAGCACACAGTCCTGTGAAACATTGCTTCAGATTTTTCCAAACCACTGATAAAAAATTTAAATTATTCCCTAGGGGAATATTTGAATTACAAAAAAACCTAAAAAACCAAACCAAACAAACAACCAAAACCACACAAAAAACCCAACAACAACAAGAGAAAAAAAACCACAACAGTAAAAAGTAAACAAATAATTAAAAAACCCCAAACCCTGCAGTTCAAAGACAGTCTCATACTTTCGGCTGTGCCTGGCTCCTAGGCTTTGTGTTAGTGCTGAGCCTGTCTAGACTGTCTTCAGTTACTGTCAGGTATTTTCCCAGTGTTTCAGCCAGGAGAGCTGACTGGCACTTACCTGATCTCCTGTGCAGCCAATAGCAAATGTGCCAGCTTTTATTACAGCAGCAGCAGATTGTCAAGAGGTGGGATGTTGTAAGTAGAAAGGACTTTATACTGATAGAAGCTGCTTTCACTAAGATCTCTGGTTAAGAGCGACTCTGTATTTGATTTAGGTAATTTGGCTTTTTTAGTATAATTTTTGTAGGTAAACTGTTAACAAAAAAAATTCTGCCCTGCATATGAGAGAAAGCCAAACCTGATACATTTGTCCTTTTCCTTGGAATTTGAGCATGTAACAGTCAGAATTTCCTTTTTGCTTGAATTCATGGAATCATAAAACCAGAGAATGGCTTGGGTTGAAAGGGACCTCCAAAGGTCATTTAGTCCAACCTCCCTGCAGTCAGCAGGGACATCCTCTACTAGATCATAGAATCATAGAATGATAAGGTTGGAAGGGACCTCAAGGATAATCTAGTTCCAACCCCCTGCCACAGGCAGGAACACCTCCCACTACTACAGGTCACTCAAGGCCTCCTCCAACCTGGCCTTGAACACATCCAGGGAGGGAGCAGCCGCAACCTCCCTGAGCAACGTGTGCCAGTGTCTCACCACCCTCACTGCAAAGAACTTCCTCCTAACATCCAGTCTAAATCTCCCCTCTGCCAGTTCAAACCCATTGCCCCTTGTCCTGTCATTACAAGACCTTGTCAATAGTCCCTCCCCAGCCTTCCTGTAAGCCCCCTTCAGATACTGGAAGGCTACTCTAAGGTCTCCTGGAAGCTGCCTCTTCTCCAGGCTGCAGAGCCCCAACTCTCTCAGCCTGTCCTCAGAGCAGAGCTGCTGCAGCCCTCTCAGCATCTTCGTGGCCTCCTCTGGACCCCCTCCAACAGTTCCATGTCCTTCCTGTGCTGGGGGCTCCCGAACTGCACACAGGACTCCAGGTGGGGTCTGAGGAGAGCAGAGTAAAGGGGCAGAATTCCCTCCCTTGCCCTGCTGCTCACACTGCTTTTGCTGCAGCCCAGCACACAGTTGCTGTCTGGGCTGCACTCACACTGCAGGCTCATGTTGAGCTTTTCATCACCCCAGACCCCCAGGTCCTTTTCCTCAGGGCTACTCTCAGCCATTCACTACCCATCCCTACCTGTGGGTACCCCCCATAGCTCTGTCCATAGCTTTGCCCCCCAGGGGGCTATATTTCAAATAACAAGCAAGTTAGTAAAACATATTTTGTAGGAGATGTGAAATACTAAGAGAACTACTCGTATCAGTATGAAGTCTCCCACTGCTCTGAAACACAGTATTTAGTCTAAGGGCCATGTCTGATGTGATGGCAAATGATCTTGATGTCTTAAAGAAAAGCTGCTGATGTGTGCACAGTTAACATTTTTAGGATTCATAAAAAACATTAAATAATCTATCGATTCTTAAAATTACTTTGGTTGCAAGAGACCTTCAAGATCATAACAGTCCAACCCTTAGCCCAGCACTGCCAGGTCACCACCAAACCATGGCCCTCAGCACCACATCTTCACAGCTTTGAAACCCTCCCAGGGTTGGGGAATCCATCATTGCCCTGGGCAGCCTGGCCCTGGCCTTGACAACCCTTTTGGGGAAGAAACTGTTTACTGCATCCAACCTAAACCTGCCCTGGGGCAACCTGAGGCTGTCCCATTGCTTGTTCCTTGGGAGAAGAGACCAAGCCCCACCTGTCTCCATCCTCCTTTCACGGACCTGTAGAGACAAATGAGGTCTCCCCTCAGCCTCCTTTTCTCCAGGCTGAACAACCCAAGTTTCCTCAGCTGCTCCTCCTATGTATTTTTTTTCAAGACCTCATTTCTGGTATAATCATTCCAGTTATTGTTAAACACAAACTGGCAAAAAAGTAGTAACTATAGTGAAAGATTATTTCAAGAACCCTCACAGGAACTTTTGAGTTCATTCAACTATCAGATGAACAGGTTGGCAAGGAATAAATCACACACTTTTTGAGTGACAGTTTAGTATCTATTATTTGGGATGGTATTTAATCAGGTGAGAGTAAAAAGATGTCAGAGAACATTACATTTATTTGAGACATCAAATGATTAATAAGGGGTGAAATTAGGAGGTCCTCACTGGGTTTCTGATTCACTGCTCTACTTTAATGGAAGTTTGCCTGAGTAAACAGTAAGTAACAATTGATGCTGAACCTCAGAATGTGACCCAGTAATTCTTACCACTTATGTTGTGCTCTAAACTTCCAGAGCTCTTCTGTGGGTTAAATCTGGAACACAAAGGGGCTATTGAAGTGAGCATGATTTGGTCAATTAACCTGTTAAATCTTTGCGTGCAAGGCAGTCAGAGGCCCACTGTGGCTTTGGAGAGGGGATACTCAAATCCAGCAATTTACAATATGTTGAGAATCACACAGAAGCTGTATCCAAGTAGGGGCCTTGTCAGACTCTTGCTCCTCACAGAATAACAACTCACATTGTACTTTTTTCAATCGGAAGAACATATTAACACGTCTGCTGTGCCAGCTGGAGGGAACAGAACCGTAATGGTTTGTGATAGATCACATATATTGCTTGTATCCATACCATTTGTGAAAGACTTTCCCCATTGTGGTTGAAACCACAATGACACATCAAGGGCTCTTTTTATGGTGCACCATTCCTGCAGACTGGAGCAATACTGAGGTCTAATTAAAGGCATAAGTCACCAAAGTTGATTAGAATGCAAACTAGGACTAATTTCATGCAGGACCCATTAAAGGGAGCCAAGACTGCAGTAGAGAGACAAAAAGGCAGAAGAGCTGTTACATTCAGATGACAAAAATAAAGGAGGACACTAAAGCCAAGAATCCCCCAGAGATGAGATGAAAGGTCAGAGTGAAAAAGGCAATACGAGGCAGAAATCAGAGGCTGAGATATTCTCGCTGGATTTCAGTTACACTGAATGCTTCTCTGAGGTGGCTTACCAGAGTAAGCTGCACAGGGTTTGGTCAAAGTTTTGCTCAGTGTCAGGCTGATCCTGTTTTCATGGAGGCCAAAGTGCCAGGCTGCTGCTGCATTGCTCAGTATGGCCCTGGCCTGATGCTGACTGGGAAGAGGAGTGAGGTTTTCTGCCCATGCCAGATGTAGAGATGTGCAGACACACCTTTTGTTGAAATTGCAAGCAGCAGGCCTAAATATTTCTCCACCAACACTCAATGTGGCTTGAATTGGTTTATTTTCAATAACCCTTTTGATCTCATCCCTGTATTGTGGTTGATAGCAATTACGAGGTTGCTTTCCCCTTCATCCAAAGCTCTCCACGTGTTGATAGCAGCGTCACGTATGAATTCCTAGCAGCCTCCTCGCAGGCAGCTGTGTCATCACAGTTGCTCAGCCATTTGACTTGCCATGGTTATTAGTTTGATGGATTACAATCAGGATTTTGATCTCACGGCAGCTTTGTGATAGCAATGAATGCTGAGCATGACAAATGATGTATCCCTGCACCCCTATTTCACTAACTGCCAGCATTTCACCTTACCTGACCAGTGTAGCTTTCCGTCTTGTTAATCAGAACACTTTGATAAGGGGATTGTAACCAGTTGCTGGTATCCCTGGAACAAGTACCAGAACTGCCTTTTACTGTACCTTTAGGTTTTCTTTTTTGTTACTGTACTTTGGATTTTATTCTGAGTCTGGTGTTTGCTCCCTTCATATAGCCATTTTAGAATAAATATGTCTATAGAATCATAGAATGGTAAGATTGGAAGTGACCTCAAGGATCATCTAGTTCCAACTAGATCAGCTAGTTCCGAGCAGAACCAGAGGCTGGAGTGTCTCTCGCCTGGAGAGAAAGAGGTGTGGCAGAGCCACACAAGCATGCAGCAGCACTGAGCAAAACCAAATAGTTGCTCGGCTTCAGAGATGAGTAATCATAGAATCATAGAACGGTAAGGTTGGAAGGGACCTCAAGGATCATCCAGTTCCAACTCCCTGCAGGAGGCAGGGACACCTCCCACTACTACAGGTCACTCAAAGCCTCATCCAGCCTGGCCTTGAACACCTCCAGGAAGGGAGCAACCACAACCTCCCTGGGCAACCTGTGCCAGTGTCTCACCACCCTCACTGCAAACAACTTCCTCCTAACCTCCAGTCTAAATCTCCCCTCTGCCAGTTCAAACCCATTGCCCCTTGTCCTGTCATTACAAGACCTTGTCAATAGTCCCTCCCCAGCCTTCCTGTAGGCCCCCTTCAGATACTGGAAGGCTACTCTAAGGTCTCCTGGAAGCCTTCTCTTCTCCAGGCTGCAGAGCCCCAACTCTCTCAGCCTGTCCTCATAGGAGAGCTGCTTCAGCCCTCTAGCCTTGCCTTTTCCTCATCACCTTTCATTGTTTGGGGCTTTGCTTCTGGAAATGCAGCTGTTCTTTTACATCATTTAGTTGAAGTTAAGAACTGCTTTCTGGCCTGTTTCATTACAGCTCAATGCTTCTGGGACCTGAGGGTTAATATTGCACGTAGTCCAGTTCACAATCTTGAGATTACAGGTGTTACTCACAGAAACCCGAACACCCAGCAGGCATTTGGTGAGGTCCACTTCATCATCCATTGATGTCTGTGGTAGACATGGACCTTTTATTTCTCGTGGGGAAGGTAGGGCTTAGAGAATTGGGATGCAGATTTAAGTGCTGTCGAACCTACAAAGCCCTGCAGATCTCATAGGTGGCAAGGATGAATACTTTAAATACTGATAAATACAGCAGAAAGTAACAATGAGGTTCTCCTTTTTTTCTCTGTGGACATTACCCACCATTTTGGGAGCTCCTTTGGGCATGCCTCCTCTTCAACTTCCCATTTTTAACAAAACAAGATTATGTGGATATAATGGCCAGAGTTGCCAAACTTTCTCGGATAAGTGCAAACTTCCTCTCCCTTAGGAAAGTGACTTCCACTTCAGCTTGATCTTTACAGTCTAAGTTCACGAGGTGTAGGAGACAGAGGAGAGTGCTTTGAAACTCAGCTCAGCAGCGACAGCATTTCTTTGTTGGTATATTTTCTTCTGTGGCTCTTGAAGATCTTTATGACAAGTTCATAAAGGCGGTACCTTACTCTTTTTTTTTTTTTTTCTTTTGTGGTAGTTAATTCAGGCTTTTCAATCGTGAAGCTCTACCATTCATCTCATAGTTAGTAAGGATCAAGGTGATCTGAACTGTGCCTGCAAGACAGTGTCAGCTGTGACTTTAACGCCAGTCCTGCAGCTGCTAAGTGTTAGATGTGGCATGGGAGCTAAGGGAGTGTGTATGTTGGGGGGTTGCACATGAATTTTCTGCTGCTTTTCCAGGTTAGAGTTCAAGAGGAGTAATTTTTGCAATAACAAACAATGATGCATACTGAAAAGCAGCTTTTTAACATAAACCCTCTTGTTCTACTTCAAAGGGTTTATCTAAAGCTGGGAATCAAATAGCATAACTGTTGCAGCCTGCAGCCTACCACTATCATCTTTCTGCTTTCTTTGCCTCTGTTCATGTGTGGAAATTAACTCTTACTTTGCTGTAGACAAAACACGGCTTCTATCATGTTTGTCACATAATGGGAGGTACAACTAAGTATTTTGTTATTTTGTGGTCAGCTCAACAGGGTAAACATTGGATGCTCTCTCCTTTGAAGTGTTCAAGGCAGGTTGGATGAGGCCTTGAGCAAGTTGGTCTGGTGAAAGGGGTCCCTGCCCACGGCAAGGGGTTGGAATTAGACGATCTTCAAGTCCCCTTCCAACTCAAACCATCTTGCTCTCCTGAGACCCCATCTGAAGTCTGTGTACAGTTCTGAAGCCCCCAGCACAGGAAGGACATGGAGCAGGTCCAGAGGAGGCCACGAAGATGCTCAGAGGGCTGCAGCAGCTCTGCTCTGAGGACAGGCTGAGAGAGTTGGGGCTCTGCAGCCTGGAGAAGAGAAGGCTTCCAGGAGACCTTAGAGTAGCCTTCCAGTATCTGAAGGGGGCCTACAGGAAGGCTGGGGAGGGACTATTGACAAGGTCTTGTAATGACAGGACAAGGGGCAATGGGTTTAAACTGGCAGAGGGGAGATTTAGACTGGATGTTAGGAGGAAGTTGTTTGCAGTGAGGGTGGCGAGACACTGGCACAGGTTGCCCAGGGAGGTTGTGGCTGCTCCCTCCCTGGAGGTGTTCAAGGTCAGGTTGGAGGAGGCCTTGAGTGAGCTGTACTAGTGGGAGGTGTCCCTGCCTATGTCAGGGGGTTGGAACTAGATGATCCTTGAGGTCCCTTCCAACCTTACCATTCTATGATTCTATGAATCTATAAAAGTATGAACTAAGTGATATGACAAGTTTTACAAGAGGGTACAAGTTGTTCAGGAAACTGTGTTCTCCAAGGCCTACATAAGCAAACTACACTGTTCTGTGGAGATAATCCTCTGGATCTTTCATGATCTTCACACATACAAAACCTCTTCTGCCAGCAGAGTAAGACACACTGAATTTTACTTCATCTGCATCCTGTCTTCTCATCCCTCCCTTCCAGTTGTTTTTCAGCCTGTTCGTACCAGAGTTCTATTTCACTGAGCCTTGTTCACCTGACTTCTCTACCTCCTCTAGATGTTTCTGCCCCAGAATGGTGGGAGAAATTAGATCAGTAGTTTTATTTGTGCAGCTTTGGTGAATGGGATTGGTGTAGGAATTTATTTATGTGAGAGGGACTCCTTATCTGACCTGTGTACAGCCAGATAGAGCCTGAATGAACTTGGTACTGGTTGTACTCTTTCTGTTATTGATCTGTAGCATTCTTCCACTGCTTTTTACTCTATAGGCATGAACTGTGTGCAAAGTGTCAGGGTAAATCAGAAGCTGCAACTCTGATGCCCTAGCAACCACCTCCTGCACCACCTGTCATGTTAGTGACAGGTGAACCTGTTGGATATGCAGACCAGAAGTATAACGATGGCTGGCATGTTACATGGTCCTCACTACTCCTTTGGTGCACTCCACTTACAGTTTCAAGCACTTTCCTGATGAACCTACTGTCATTTCATTGTACCATGTGCTTTCTTGTCAGACATACTGTGTCAGTGTCCTGTAGGCAGCAGCAACATGCTGCTGATCTCTGTGCTTGTCTGTGAGCAACAAAAGAAGATGTGGGTAGGGTTTTTTTTTTTTTTTTTGCACATTTTTCTTCAGCAAAATGCTTGATCTGAGTTTTGTTTGATTCTTTTTTATGCCTATTGTAATTCAAACAGTAGAATCAGCCTCTTAATGTTCAGTTTGCCTCAGGAAAAGGACAGGCTTTTGTTCCACCTTTCCTTTTCATTAAATTTCTTATCAGATTGAGTTTTTAGGAAACAATGCAGAATCTGTCCTCAAATATTAGCTTCTCTTAAAATTCTGAATTTGGAAGTCAACTGGCAGTTCTGCTGAGGGAGAATGAGGCAGAACAAAATGGGCTTTGCCTTGCTGTCATGGTAATGGCAGTGGAGCACTGATACGTAACAATATGCATCTGTGAGTTAACTCCTTCCACATCCTTCAGGGAGAAATGCTCTGATATAGAATTAAAGAAAAAATTGTTATTCACAAACTTTTGAAGTCCGTCTAAGCCTTTTAATTAATGAAGTATTATACTTATAAAATGGGTCATAAATGGGACCTGTTCATTACATTCTAGAAGATTTTGGGACTACACCTACAGAACTACTGCCTGAATTCTGTTCTGTGCAGCAAGGCACTTGTAGAAAGGATGACCCCAAACTTGTTGGGT
>VWYK01015647.1:34698-49792 GCA_013399775.1 Semnornis frantzii | reverse complement strand
TAGGGCGGGGCGCGAGGCGTGTCCCCGCGAGGGGCGGCGGGGCTACAGCCGCGACGCAGCGCTTGTCTCCTCCCTCTGGCCGCCGCCCGGCCGCTACCGCGTCCCGGGCCGCCGTCTCCACCCGGCCTCCGCCGCGTCCGGCTGCCCGTAGCCTTCTTCTGGTCGCCGCCGCTGCTGCTGCCGCGGCGTCCTGGCCTCGCAGTGTCTTGCTAGGTAAGCCACCGCTCTGTCCTGGGCCCGGCCAGGAGTTTCCTGTTGAAAGGGGCCGGTTGCTGCGGAGCCCGCGGCACCCCACCCGCTGCTCTAACGCTTTCGGTCCTGGCGCCGAGACCTGGAGACGGGCGGGCCCCTCCTGGGGGCGCGGGGACTGCAGCCGGGACCGGCCCCGGCCCCTCGAGCCCCACCCGGTGTACTCTGGGACCTGCTCTGGCAGCGCCCAGGAGCTGCTTGCAGCTGCTCGTCCTCTGCCGCTGCTCCGCCAGCACCCGGGCACCGGAGGAGCCGAGAGCGGGCTGCGCTGAGCGGCAGAGGGCCGTTGGGTAGCAGCCTTTGCCGTCAATGATTAACTAGCCCCGAGGGGAGCGGGCGGCCAGGCGCGCCTAGCCGGCCGTACGTTTGCTCCCGAAACGCGGCCTGACGCCCGGACGGGCTCTGGACGGCTACGGCCAGCGCTGCCACCCCGCGGGGGGCGTGCAGGAAGGAGCTGTGCCCAGCTGTTGGCCCTGAGCAGACCCACGCTTTGGAGGGGTGGTGTTACCCACCACAGATCTCTGAGGTGACAGGGGTTTGGTGCTCGGCGTTTGGTTTTCTGTTTTTAACGTTCGTGGTCTTCTTTACTGTGCGTTGAAAATGCGCTCGGTAGATGCGGAATTCATTGATAAGGAGCTGGCAATGTTTTTCTCTCTCAGAATGCAGTGCTTCCTTTGTTGAGCTGTAAGCCAGTAGTGTGAGTTGTTCCCTACCCTTAGCCTCATCATCCCGAGATGTGAATCACTTGTTTTGTCAGATTGGTTTTCTTCGGCAGAGGTCAGAGGCACCCCAGAAAATACGTCTGTTTCATTTCAGGTCACATTCACCTGGATTAGTTTGGTTGATTATAGCTTGAAAATGTGCTTCAAGTCAACTAATGATCTTCCATGGGAATTCTTTTCTGTTAACGTTTGAATTGCCAGTATATGTGTAAAACAGCTGTATTCTCTTTCTTTGGTGTAGTCATACGATGTTTTCCAAAATGTGGTGATCGAAGGAAGGTGAACTAAAAGCTTTCTGAAGAGAAGGGGGAGAAGACTGCTGCAGTTAACAAGGAGCTTATTTAAGCTGGCTGTGAAAGAAATCCTGGGTGGGAACCTGTTGAATGCCACTTCAGGCTGCTGTGAGCAGGATGCTGTGCCCTTGCCGCAGTTGTTTCCATGCACTTGATCAGATCATGTAAATGCAAAGTGATTTCCAGGTCAGAACAGGGTGATGGATTTCGTCAGCCACCATCACGACCTGCTGGAGCTAAATGTTGCCGCTGGGATTTGAGTGTTTTCTCACTAATTTTGTTACCAGAGTTTGGCCTGTTATGAGAACAACAGGATCTGTTAAATGTAAGGAGACACCAATTGAGATAAGGCTTGCGCTGTGTCAGGTGCTGTATAAACATGTGAGGAGGTAAGGTCACAACTCTGGGAAATCTACTGTGTAAGGAAGTAGTGTTAAGAACGTAGTAAATTAAGTACTCTTCAAAATGTTCTCAGGCTTATCCTTAAGTGTAGAGTCTTATTTTCGTAGTCCTTATGCCCAGGTGGATGTCTGAGAAGGAACATGTGGTGAATTGGTTTGTTCTGGCACAGAGTAATGAGCCTGAAAATTGAACACAAACATCTCAAAGTATGTTCAGTGTTGAGTGAGGGTTGGTTCTGAATCTGTATTGGCTTTTCTTATCTAGTTTGTCTTGCTCAAAGGAGTGGAAATGAGGCTTTGTCAGGACACTTTTTCATCATTTCCCAAGTCATGAGGAAACACCTGTCTGGAACTCTAGATGCTTCTGGTTCATTCTTAAGAGAAAGCACAACAAGATTCCAATGGCCTGTAGTGTGTTTCATGTTTTCTTTCAGTTTTCCTATAGCAATGATGGAATTAACAAAAGCTGTGCCTGTCAGCAGTTGTAGGCAGTCTGTATATGGTATTGATTAGCCCATCCTGTTGCATTTGTGTTCCTTTACACCCACACCTGGTGCTTTTCGTAGTTTCCTAGGGTGTTTTCAGGGCCCATGTCTTGGAGGTGTTGGGACACTGTTAAATAATGCTGGTGATGCAGGTTACAGGAAAAAGTTCTCAGCTGTTTTCTCAGGCCTATTTGGTGTGGCACTTTACAACATAGAGAGGTCAAACTCCACTTCTCGCTGTGCATCAGAGGACAAAAGTAAAACTACATAACAGTTTGGGGCAGAAGACCTGGGGGCAGTGACATTTTTGCGCCGAGTCCAAGGGAAGAAGAGCGTCTTGCAGTTAACTGTTAATTGTAGTTTAACTTGTAGTTAATATTAAGGATTTTACTGTCTGTGTTACTCTATGGAAATGTGACTGTGCTTGAGGTTGGTGCTGACTCTTCCATCCTCCACATTTTTCTACTTTGAGTTTCTCTCTTCCTTCTGCCTTTTATTCCCTACTCAGATGCTTCACCAGCTTTCTCATTTTTTTTTTCATTCACATGCAAAAATGAACAATGATGAAATAGTTAACTTTGGCCTTTATTTTAGATGGAGAACCTTCTGCTGCTAATAGCTGTTTGAAATCAACATTCCATAGCAGCATTACGTCAAAGAATTTGGTGCTAAACTTCACTGACATTAGCAGAGGGGCTGTGCAGTTCCGTCTCTCTGCCTTGTTTGTTTCTGAGTACCTTGGGCTTCAAGACGATAGTGCAGCATTATTTTGCCTCTACTTTGCATTTGCAAGATTCTCTTGAGTCCTGTGGACTCTCAGCTTGTGTTTTGCAGAGCATGAGATGGAGTGTGCAGTAACCTTAGGGCAATATTTGGCATGGCAGGACATTTGCTTCTGATATATATCTGAAAGCGTCATTGCAGGTGATTCCTGCGGCAACGACTGTGGTCCCAGTAGTGCTGTCTTGTAACATGACAAAGACCAGCTCCTTGCCTGATATAATTTGGTAGTGTGGTTAGAAGAGCTAAAGCCAGCTGGCACGTTGATCAGTGTATGCAACATACATGGCTTGATTTCAGGAGAGGTTGTGGGAGTACAAGTGATAAAAATTTTAAGATGTAGCAAGAAGTTGGAGAGCGAAAATGGACATACTTGACTGTTGAGTTTCCCAGTCTGTGGAGTGAAGAGGGCGCCTCTGACCACCGCAACTTTCATTTCTAAGTGCAGTAACTCCCTAGTTCTGGATATGGATTAAAAGAAATCTGGTTTTTGCTTAGTAGCCCCTGCTGTCTGTCTTGCTGAAAGTGTCTGTGCAAAGCTTGTTTAGAAACCTGTAATGAAAGTTAATCCTGTTTTGGGGAATGTGCAGTTGTGTGAGACCTGAGAATTGAAAATGTGACTGGGGCAGGTGGAGAAGTAAAACATGTCTTATTTCAGCAAAGCTGTCAGCAGATGTTATTAACCCTTTTTTGTGAGAGGCTTAAGAAACAGACTTCAGAACCAGACCTGGAAATTGTAGAGTTGCATGCCGTTTCCTGAATATAAAAAATGTCTGTCTCTTGAATGGGCCACTGTGTCCTTCATAGGTGATGGCAAATTTGCTCAGTTGCTGAAGTGGCAGTGCTTTCACTTATTACCCCAGTGCAATTTCTCTTGGTAGATCTTGTACCAGAAAGGCTTCTGGTGAATTTTCTGTTCAGACAAGGCAGATCCTAATTAGGGGTTTGGGATAAAGTCAAAACTCTGCAAACATTTTATACTTATCTGGTAAAACAAGAACAACATGGAATAACTGCCCATCTTTTTGTAATGTGAAAGAGACTCATCTAAAAATAAGCTCTACTTATAGTAGGGAAAGGTTGTGGCATAACCTTTTCAAAGCCCAGTCATTTCTTGTTTTGCTCTTAGCTGAAGCTATACAATTTCTTCAAAAAAACATGAGTTACAAACGATTTTGTAGTGCTCGGACTCTCCTTTCAGTCCAAAGGTCCTTTCTAACTATTGTGGAACAGTCACCAATTTTCCATTCAAGGAAAGGATGGTGATTTGCCTTCATAATAGCCTTTCAGTATTCTTTCTAGTGGTTTGCTGGCTGAAAAAGGTGCCGATGGCTGTGTGCAGTGTTTTAAATTACTGATGACTCTAATCTCCCAAGTGCTGAAAAGGTAAAGAGTTCAAATGACAAAGAAGTCTCACCTGCTTGTGAATACCAATACTTGTGAATGCTGCCCTTCAGAGCTGGGGACAGGTTTCAGCCTGTGTAAACGGCAACAGTTTTATTTGGTGTTCACTGGTTGAAGGTCTATTCTAATTTTGTTTGGTTGGTTTTGGGTGGTTTCTTTTGAAAAAAGTGATAAGTTAACCCTGGTGTTTCCATGGACTGTGCTTCCAAGAGGGTTGGTTCTGTCTTGTGTTTTCAGTGGTGTTGAGCAAGGTTACCTATTGTGCTGTGTGGGGCCAAGTGGGCTGTGAGCAGCATTTCTCCGGAGGTGACTATTCTGGGAACTCATGAGTGTATTTTGAGTTAGCTGTACCACCGTTGTGTTGGCTGCACAGTCCCACTGCATTCTGATCCTTCTGTGCTGGTAAGGCCAACCTACCTGGCAGCCTTTCAAAACAAGCACCTCACGTTCAGGGCAGGTTTGTTGTCCCAAGCTTATGCAAAATGGTGTTTGCGTGTTGCATGGAACAGCACCAGCAGATAGCATTTGTGCCGTGAGACTTTGCTGAATGATGGAGCTCTTCAGGCTGGTTTTGTTAGAACGTGGGCAGAGCCTGAACCCTGAAGGTTCAGCACTGGAGCTCTTCGTGGCACATGACTCTTCCTCCTGCTGCTGACTGGTGCATGCTGACCACTAATGAGATGCCGGTCTGGAACTTGAGGCTTTCTTACTGGTTTAGGTACAGCTGCCAAGAAGGGAGTACTTGGGTTTTGGATGGCTAAGCTCAAGCACTCACTGAAGTGTTTGTTTCAGGCTGAGTTACTTTCTTAGCTTTATATAAAACTAATTTCCAGTATGTCCTGTCCTACACACATCCAGGATTTGGCTTTCACTTCTGCACTGTTTTATCTATTATTTTTTAAATCGCAGTACTGTGTAAGCTTCTCTGGAAAGAATTAAACACAGTGAAAACCTTGCATGTGGAGTCTGGATGTGGTCATACTTCTAAGTAGGAATATCTTCGGAGACTGTGGTTTACACTATCAGTGGAAAAGCCTACAAGTGCCAAAGTATCACCACTGTGGGACTCGTCCTTTCTGTGTTGATTGAAGAAATTCCTGCATGGTAATACTAGCCTGTGCTGAGCTGGAGTGAGCTTTAGGACTCTGTGTGAATGAAGTGTTGGCTCTTTTTTGTACTTTGGTTTTCTAATAATAACTTAGCGCCGGCTATGAATTGTTTTGAGTTGGCTGATTTGAGCTGCTGGCTTGAAGTTCTGCTTTGGTGTTAGGATCAGAGCTTGTGTTCCTTGATCTGGATTTGTTGAGGACAGGGATTGTGTGGAGATAGACTGCTTGCACTGTACTCATCAGATGAAGCTACTTCCCCATCTGTTCCCGCAGCTCCAGAAGTTTCCCACATACTGCAGCTGCTTTGTTATTAGAATGAAGGAAGGAAACCTCATTAATATTCTCCAAGAACTTAGAGGGTTTCTTCCTTTGCAATAGCCAAATTACACTGTGTACAAACACAGTGGAAGCCAGAAAGGATAGGATCATCTGGCTAACAGAGCAGCAGTCAGGCCTGAAGCAACAAAAGAGGAACAGAAAGTATTCACAGATTGCATTGGGTTGGAAGAGATCTTCAAAGGTCATCTTGTCCAACTCCCCCGCAGTCAGCAGGGAAACCTTCAACTACATCAGGCAACCCAGGGATGCATTGCCTCTGATTTTGAATGTCTGTGGGGATGGGGCCTCAACCACATCCCTGGGCAGCCTCTTCCACTGTTTCAGCACTCTCATTGTAAGGAACTTCTTTCTTATGTCCAACCTAAGTCTACCCTGCTGCAGTTTCAAATCCTTTGTCCTATCACTCCAATCCTTCCCTAGTCTTCTTGTAGGTCCCCTTCAGATACTGAAATGCAACTCTAAAGTCTTCCTTGGAGCCTTCTGTTCTCCAGGCTGAACAGCTCCAATTCTTTCAGCCTGTTCTCATAGAAGAGGTGTTCCAGCTCTCTGATCATCTTGGTGGCCTTCGTCTGGTCTTGCTCCAGCAGATCCATGTCCCTCTTGTGTTGGAGATCCCATATGTGAACACAGTACTCCAGATGACATCTAGCCAGAATAAAGTGGCAGAGTCACCTGTCGATGTGCAGAGCTGTAGCATGGGTAGGACAATAGGTGTTTTCTGCCAACAGTGCCCTGAAGAGATCTGCAGTGTGAAGCAAATACAGATGAGGAAGAGCAGCTGCTCTGCAAGAAGAATTCATAGAGGCTTCTAGAGGTGGAGAGAGCAGAAGGCAGTGGTTGGAAGGAGCCTTGGTGAGGGAGAAAGGTTGAGGACAGTCTCAGGGTCCAGGAGGAGCTCTGATAGTTAGAAGGCACCAGGTATCAGGTGTTTGATCATGCCTGCTTAGATAATCAAGTGGGGATGGAAACCTGCGAAGTGAGGAGGAAAGGGGATCCTTACAGCAAACATCTTTTCTGTCTGATGGTGACACAAGAACTGGCCTTCCCTGGCTCCTATGGGGTTTTCCTCAGGTTTGACCATTTGATTAAGAATCTGATGGAAATTGTGGGCTTGCAACAGTTGATGTTACTGATTTAGAGCTAGGTTTTCGTGGGACTTATGCTCACTGAAATCCTCAGGTACAGTTTGACCCATCATCATTGCTTCCTAGTGACTCAATAAAAACAGTTCTTTATTATAATTTGTTGCTAAATCCACACACCTGTCTCTGATATCCCTGGTCTTGTGCCTCATTCATCTACATATGCTGATCCTTTACTGAATTGCTGGTGAGTTGGAAGGTTTTGCAGAAGGCTGGAGAATGTGGTTGACAGAGAATCGATTGCACTAGCTGCACTGTCTTTTTCTCATGTTGGAATTGGTACTTCATCCTAAAAGAAGTAAAATAGCTATCTAGACAGGGATGCATTGGAGAAACCTTGAGCTTTACAGTCAGCTTTACAGTGGAAGAACCCTGATGCTCTAGTGTTTATCTCTGTGTTGAATGAGACTGTGGAAAATGCCAGAAAAATGATGACATGTGCTGAAGACTGGAAATCCTCAACGTACACAAAAGTTGTACTTCTGTGATATGGATGTAAAAATCAGTGTTTTGCCTTATTTTAATATTTGTATTAAATTCTCTCTCTCTTTTTTTTTTATTATTATGCCACTGTGTAGTTACTTTTTATGTCAAGATTACTTGAGCTTTTTGATACACAGTGGTTCTAATGGTGTCCCTGCTAACTGCAGGGAGGTTGGACAAGGTGACCTTTGAGAGTTTCTTTCAACCCACAGTAATCTGTGAACCTGTGTACTCTTGGGGCTGCACCACAGCATGGCCTGTAACCTCACAATTTTTTCCAGTTGTGAGGGCCACAAGTCTTTCATGTGTCTGAGGTACGTGTAGTCCTAGGTCCTCAGCAGCTTAGGAGTGTTTCCAACTAAGGTCCTGTTGGAGCTCTACTTGTATTGAAAGTTTTGCAGTACTTCTGATGCAAGTTGGGATTCGGTTCTCTGTCCTTACCCAAGAAATATTGCCTGAGAGACAACTGTGGAGCAGACTGCAGCAGCATGCTGCTTTTCACTCAGCTAGTCCTGTGCTTCTGTACTGCTGAATGCTGAAACTTGTGGCAGTTTTGTGAGAGGGCTCCTAGTCCACAGATTATGAATGAAGGGTACTTCATATTATAACATACTGTATTTTGTTTTGTAGTAAGGAGAGTAAACATTGAAAACCCAAGGAAGTTCTGAACAAGGGCTGGCATTTGGCAGTCTGGAAAGTCACTCTGCCGTTGCCTAGTCTGGCAACAGATGGTTGTGTATGTAAATTCTGGCAAGTGATGGCAGTGCAGTGGATGAGAGTGATGGGCTGCCCTTCTCTATGCTTATGAGATGAGCTGAGGTTCTTACGTTGGCGTTTTGACACGTGATTCCCGTCTCTGAAGTGACACTGTACGCAACCCCGCTTGTTTTGCACGTTACTCCATAGGTGAGGAAAGGTTGGAAACTCGTAATTGCCTTCCTGGTGTTGGATTTTCAGAGCTGTTGGGTGAAGAAAGTTTTAATTGGAATTGTGTGCAGTCAGGTCCTGTGAACATCAGATTGTAGGCGAACAGTGGTGCCTTCTAAAGCATTTTCATGAGAACTGCCGAAGAGCAAAAAGAGATTTATTAAGCTGTAGCAAGGGGCTTGTTAAATGACAGAGGGATCACCTTGCAATTGCAAGGTCTATTAAACTGCAACTATTGTTGCATCATGTTGAAGAGATGAAGCAATGTAAATGCAATCATTAATTAAAGTGAATATCGCACCTTTTGAACTATCATTTACTATTTTCAGTGACTAAAGAGATCATCTTGCTTCTCGAGAGCTACTCAGTCTAGTATTAAAGATTCTTTTTCTGCTAAATTGTGTGTAGTGTTATGGTGTAGTGCTCATTCTGGGCTTAACTCAGCCTGCCAAGTTCTGCATCTGCGCTGAGCTGCATGGGAAGTCAGAGCCCAGCTCTCCAGAAGTGGTTTAGGAGAGGAAAATGGTCAACTGGCATGATAGCAAGGGCTGTTTTTCTGAAATGCCAGAAGACCCAGGCAAGGACACCTCCTTTGGGAATCTTGGCCTGTGAGCTAGGAGTACTGTGAAGGTGCTCAGCCAGGTGGGTTTGGGAGCTGGGCTCTGACAGAGTGGCATTCTTCCTGGAGTCCTGGTGGGCTTGGGGAGCTGCTGGAACTGGTGCTAGCAGGGAGCTGGTCTGGTTTCAGATAGCTCATAATGAGTGTGCTGGTTTTTTGGACTTTGTCTTTAAACAAATTTGGTTCCAGACCCCATAAAAGGCTTTGCCTTTTGTTAGTTAAGGATTTTTCTGGGAGGGAGCTCAGGGAGGTTTGTGTACTGCATTTTGGTCATTTTCAGATGATAGTACTGATACTGATACTCCTCTGGAAAGGAGCTTTGGGAAGGAGTGTTCTGTTAATTGAAATGGAAAATGTAGGCTGCGCAGGCTCTTGAACAGCAGATGAACTCCATAAATTATTAACTCTCTGCCTTAATATGAATGTAGAAAGGTTCCTATCCATGGATAAAAGTTAAAAAAACAAAGTGGGCCAACCAAACACACATCACTCTGCTCACCCTCCTAAAAAACCCAATGCAAAACCACACACACAATACACTGTGTAGTTAAAAATCCAAAAACAGTCATATGGCAGTGATGAGATGTAAATCTGTCAACCCCTCTCTTTCAGCATGATCTGAACTCTGCTGTGTAAGATTTTCAGCATGCACAATGCAAGGAAGTCTAAGGTGTGTATGTTGTGTATGCAGAGATGAAGATAAGTACGAGTTGCTCTGCTCTGAGTCTGTATCCTTTCTTACACCACAGATTTACATCTTGGACAGATTTACTGTTTTTACAGAATCACAGATTGCACTGTATTGGAAGGGACCTTCAAAGGTCATCTTGTCCAACCCACCCTCCCCCACTCAACAGGGATACCTCCAGATATTTCATGTTGCTCAGGGCTGTATTGACTTGAATGTCTCGAGGGATGAGGCCTTAACCCCATCTCTGGACAGCCTGTACCAGTATTTCACCACCCTTTGTGATGAACTTCCTCCTAATGTCCAACCTAAGTCTGCGCTGTTCCACTTTCAAACTGTTGCCCTTTGTTTTCTTTTTCAAAAGATTCTACCAGATTTACCTTCCTGCAGCTTGATCCTACATCAAGAGCAACCTAGCAGGAGGAATGGGGCTTATAAAAATATTTGTAGTGCATTAAAATGTCTTTTAAAACATGTTTCTTTTAATCTCATTTTATTTTCTCATTACAGATGATGTAATTAAAGCTTGTATTATGAAAGTATCCTACTCTAAATGGGAATTGCAATGAAGATTTAAAAAGTCCAAGTTTTTCATTCCTTCTTCCTTCTCTACTCATTCCTGGAAATGATGTCATGCCTCCAATCAGTTCTGTGTGCATAGCAGCATGCACCTAGCACACCATTTCTGATCCAATGGGGCTCACAGCCCTCTAGTTATGTCAACTCTCTAATCAGATACTGCTGACAGGGAATAACTGAGGAAAGTCAGCAGTGGATTTTCAGGGCTGGCTTGCGTACTGATAGCTCACTGTTAGCATGATTGGTTTTAAATGAGGCATTTCACTATATACCAGACGTGAAAAGGTATACGCATTTCACTCTCTATTTTTAAACTCTCTACTTCTGCTTTTAATGGCTGGCTTTTACAACATGCCACAGTCCTGAACGTGCACCCGTGGCTGCTCACATTCATTGACTTCAGTAATTCAGCAGGGAAGAGATGCACCAGGATGCCTGAGATAAATTTTTAGCATTGAACGTATTAGTGATGAGAGTAAATGGAGACAGTCAGGCAGCACGCGTCTTCGAAGTCTGCAGGTGGAGTATTTGCTGGCATGTGGAAGCTTCAGTTGCTCATACTGAGGATAGGAGTTAAAAGTATGATGCTAAGTTGTTTCTCGTGAGGGATGTAAGCAGAGCCTATATCATGTAGGTCCAACTGTGAGAACCAGGAGACTTTGGCAACAAGAAAGATTGCTTGTAGCTGTATTTATTTTCTGCTCTTGCACTTAAGCAGCAAAAATCTTAGGAAATGAAACAGAAAGCTAAATAAGATTAGTGTACCGTGAGTTTGCAGAACTGAGCCAAACAAACAAAAGTCGGACAGGTCACAAAGCAAAGGTTGGTTAGAGATGGTAGCTTGACCGTGTTGCATGCACGTAATATTTTCCATGAAGCTTTCTGTCACTAAATGCAACATATTATGACTTCCAGTGTGCCACAAAATACTTAGACTATGTCCTGTGGGTGAGTGGATAGTACTGGAACAAACTTTACTCTTGATATGTCAAAGGCACTTGGAGCCGAAGTGCCAAGTCCTAAGTCAGTTGCTGAGGCTCAGTGTCAGCAGTGAATTACAAACTGTGAAGAAATGATCCATACACCAATACACTGAGGCAAACTGATTTCATTTAGCACAATTGCAGAGTGTACATCTTGAGTTGACTGAAGTGAGTGCTGATGCAAATCAGGAATGCTTTTTAACCAAAGTCGTTAGAAGCAAACTGCTCTATTTTTGCTTTTAAAAGTAAGTTCCAGTGTGAGAAAGTTGCTTCACAAGTTAGGGCATTGTTGTGTCATTTGTATGTCACTCCCATGAAAAGGCTGCTTTGATGTAGAAGTTAGTGTTTCATGGAACTTTCTTCCTTGGGGTTCCGAGACCACTGTCTGCTTTGCGTTGCAATGTGAAATACCACACGGAAATGAGATCTCATTTACACTTGCGATGGAGTCTGAGATCCCCTGGGTCAATTTGCTCCTCCTTCCTACTACAACTTCACAAGAGGCAAGAACTGTATTTACATTTGTAAGTATTTTTTTTTATTATGATCCCATTCTTAGAGTTTATGTGCAGCTAAAAAAGGGAGTATTTCCCCATTCTAAATGGAGAGAAATAAGAATTGGGAGTTCCATATGAGAAGGGATATATCTACTCCCAGGAGAACTATACTGCAAAACATGCTTCATGATTGTGTCCAGCTCTTGTGGGAACACCGGGAAGAATCTGAAACTGCTTCTGGTGATAGAACCGATGATAGTGGCTGGGTGTTCTTAGTCCTGCTCCTTTCCAGAGGTCAGGCCAACTAGGATGAAAGGAGGTGGAATTGGACTTGAGGACCCCATTGCCTCTCCAGTACTGGACCAAATGCAGAGTGGTTGCTCTGAGCAGGGATGCAGGATCTGTTCCAATGGGTGATGCAGAGCGTACATCCCTCTGCTGGGCTACTTTCCAGTATGGATTCCCAGGAGATGCTGTTGTCTTCCCTGGACTTCCTGTCCACTATTACAAAAACAACCTCAGGGCTGTCTTTGTGGTGTGACTTAGTGTTGATGAAAAGTTCTGCATTTCACTTCCATGGGGTGGTCTTTTTATTTTTCACAAATATGGCTAGAATGGCAGTAGACCAAGTTCCAGAAGCTCCTGTATCTGCGTGTCTAAGTGTAACATACTTCCAAGTGTAACTAGAAGGAGACACCTTTTGGTGTGACCTCTAGTTGAGGCTTTTTGGAGATTTTAATTGTTGTAGTGTTTCTCATTCTGGGTAGTGCACCATAAAACCCAGTATGGGTGCTTTACACAGTACCAGAGACTACCAGAGTAGTCAGCTGTGGGTATCAGTATCAGGAAAAGTTGTAAACTTTATTCCTCAGGATTGAACTTTTTTATGCAGGAGACAGAGCTCACAGCATCTGCATACCTGGTATGTTAAGCACATGTCTGCTATAGCCATGCTTTGGATACCGATACTGCTACCTTACCTCTGATGTTAAACCTCTGTAATGCTGTCTGCTGAATTGCAACATAAACTCACCATCTGCAACCTTGATGCATTATCTATCACATATTGATTGATTCAGTGGATACCCTCGTGTCCTGAAATAATCACAGAATGCCTTTAGTTGGATGAACCTTAAAGATCATCTACTTCCAACTCCCCTGCCATGAGCAGGGACACTTCCCACTAGACCAGGCTGCTCAACGCCTCATCCAGCCTGGCCCTGAACACTTCCAGGGATGATGCGTCCAAAACTTCTCTGGGCAAGCCGTTTCAGTGTCTCACCACCCTCAGAGTAAGGAACTTCTTCCTTATGTCCAGTCTAAATCTACCCTGCTCTAGTTTGAAACCATTGCCCCTTGTCCCATCACCATGTGCCTTGATGAAAAAATACCTCCTTAGCTTTAGGTTCTTTTCAGGAACTTCGCATCTCCAGGCTGAAGAACTCCAACTCTGAACCTGTTCTCACAGGAGAGGTGTCCAACCCTCTGGTCATCTTTGTGGCCCTTTTGGACCCTTTGCAACAGATTCATGTCTTTCTTGTCTTGGGGGCTGCAGAGCTGGGTACAGTACTCTAGGTGGGGTCTCACAAGAGCCAAGTAGAGGGATGGAATCACGTCTGTCAACCAGATGGCCTCACTTTTTTTTTGATGCTAATCCCTTATTCAATTAAAAGCCTGTGTACTCAGACACACTTTCCCTGCCTGCTGTTTATTTGGAAAAGCAAATAACATTAGCTTTTTCCATGCTTGTTTTTCTCAGAATATGATTGTCTTGATGTGTGTATACAAAAGTATATATGTTGGCTTTATTGTGAAGAAAAGATCTGATTTTGGTTTTAAAGCAGCTTTAAAAAATTGCTTTAAAACCAAAATCACACTTTTTTTTTTCACTTCAGTGTCTGAAACATGAAGTATGAGTCCTTTCAGAAGGGATGCTGAAGGTGTTATGTGGATGGCGTGCCAGACTGACAGTAGTGGCGATTGCGCTTGGTTTGAAAATGAGGTGTTTCAGCTGTCATTAATCCTAGAAGCTGTAGAATGCTTAATTCTTCTGATTTGCTGGAGATGATTGGGAGGGGAGTTTTTTGTCTAGAAAATGACACTGTCAATAACTTTAAAGTTTTTAGTTATGCTTCTATGATTATCTTTTTAGAATTATTAGGTTATATTCTGTATGAAGCGAGAGTCAAATTGACATAAGTCCACAGAGAATTTTGTAGTAAACCTGTGGAGGCTACTTTTAACTTGATAAGACTTACAGTGTTTGAGACAGGGTATTTTTGAGTTCCCCAGCCTCAGTAAGAGGAAGTTTTCATGACAAACTTGACCTTTCAGTGTGGGAAAATGGCAAGTAAAACTCACAGCAGACTGCCAAGTGGCAGCAGAATTCAGTTCAGAGGAGGCAGTTTTCACACAGAGGTGTGGAGGGCCCATGGATTGTACAGAACCTTTTTACCTTTAGGAACTTGTGGCTCCTGGAGATTCATAGGTTCATAGAATGGTTTGGGTTGGAAGGGACTTTGAAGATGGTCTAGTTCCAAGCCCTCTGCTGTGGGGGGCACTAGATCAGGTTGCTCAAGGCCTCATCCAACCTGGCCTTGAACACCTTCAAGGAGGGGAACTTCCATGCCCTCTCTGGGCAGCCTATTGTGGTGTCTTACCAGCCTAACTGTAAAGAATTTCTTCCTAATTTCCAGTCTTAATCTGCCCTCCTCAAACTTCAATCCATTCCCTCTCATCCTGTCACTACAAGCCCTTGTAAAATGTCCCTCCCCAGATTTCTTGTAGGCCTGCTTTAGGTACTGGAAGGCTATATGAGGTCTCCACAGAGCTTTCTGTTCTCCAGGATGAACAGCCCCAACTCTTGTAGCCTGTCTCCATAGGAAAGATCCTAATGGATCATCCAGTCTAGAAATTCTGCAACTCCTCGAGACACCGAATGTGTCCTCACTCTTCAGGGTATCAGCAATTGTCTTAGCTGGTGCTTTCCAGCTTTGTGGTGTTGCTTGGTTACCAGCATTGCCACAACTCTCAAATAAAGCAAGTGTACAAAAAACCCACTAACCTGGCTTCTCTTTTTGGATTAGGCTGCTGTACAGATCCAAACAGAACAGGATGGTAGATCTTCAGCTTCTTCAATGATATTTTTTTTCCTTGACTATTCCTCTTGGCTACTCACAAAGGCTTTCTATTTTAAATATGTTTTTTCAATATACTGGACTACTTCTAGGATTCTGCACAAACTCATTAAGTTCAGAAGCTGGAATCCTGCCTAGAAGCAAGGAATAACAAATAATAGCTTGTGCCATCAGGCAATCTTGCTAACTCCAGCTGGGATATTGACTTTTCTAGTACACTTCATGTTCATCCTCAGTTCAGACCAGGGAAAAGAGCA
>VWYK01015647.1:20370-30745 GCA_013399775.1 Semnornis frantzii | reverse complement strand
TTTTTTTTTTTTTGTTTTCTTCTGTTTAAACTCTAAAAGTGTCACCTGCAGACTAGGGCATTATTGGAAGGAGTTAGATGTCCACATCTTGGTGTAAGAAGTGCAGTACCTGTTAGGAATGGTGCTGTCTTGGTTCATATGGTCACTGGACAAAAGGAATGCAGTCTCAGTCTAATCTCAGCCCTTCTGTGTGTCCCTTAGGAGGGAATAAAGAGCCAAGTCTTGTCCTTGTTTACCCTGGTGAACAAAGTGCTGGAAGGACCACAGCGTTAGCCTCCTCTTGGTTAGGATATTCTGGCCAAAAGCATGGAAGTGGGAGTGTGCTTCCCTCACCATATTTCCAGCCCCTCTGTTGATCTCATGGATCTGTGCCCTTTATGCTCAGCACCCAGATCTGCTCTTTAACGCTATGATATGTCTAAGTACTTGTATTTCTTCACTGAAGCATCACACTTTAAATTCCTCCATTCATTCTTTTGATTTAGAACATAACTGTGATTCACCAAGCCATGCAGAACTGTGTGTTCAGACTGCAGTGGACTTCAGGACCTAATCCAGGAGAGCTTTTGTTACGGGAGCTTGTGCTAGGTGAAGCACTTTGAGGAGCACCTGGCTGTTTCAGACACAATTAAGAGCTGATTTTGGCAGTCAGTATGATCAGAACTTATGTCTTACTCCTAGAGTTAGCTGTGGGACTGCTGAACAAATCTTAGATCAAAGCAGATAAGGACCAGTGTGCAACTCACTGAAGTAGTAACTAGAAAGAAATAATTACTGTCTGACATGCATGGTTAAATTGTAGAGCAGTTAATGGCTACCTTTTCCTTACAACTGTGGGAGAGTACAAAACATACTCAATAAAACAGGGAAATGAGGTTCTCATTCATCTGTATATGGACATGGGCATACACTCAGCTGTCCTTGTGGTTATGTGTCTCTGATTTTTGAGGAGAATCCTCTGATATTTGCATGTAAATCAACAAAGCACTGGTTTTACTCTCTGGGCTTGCCTTTGTTTTGGCTGAGTTAATGTTCTTGTGAGAATAATGTTGATCATTGGTAAATGACTGCACTGAAACTGCACTGATGCTGCTCAGAGGGATTTGATTAGTAACTGGCGAGTTACTGGAACTTGCACCTCCATCCCTTTTGCATTTTGCAAAAGATAGATAGAGCACTTTGCGTCAGCATTTATCTTTCCTGCACATCCCAATGTGTGCTGGCTAGCTTGAGTTTACAACATGCCATAGTCTTAAAAACAAGTTTGTTTCAGCTGAGAGAATTGTACCTGGTCAGGAATGTGGTTAAGAACAAGGCTTAGGTAATTGTCTGGTTGCCTGTGCTTGCATGCAGTGAAGATAAGCCCTGTAAAAACTACTAAGGGCATCTATCAGCAAGCCCATGTGTTGACCAGAACATTAAGGGGGTGAGGGACGTTAGTTCACAAGTATCTCCTGTTAGAAGAAAAGAGTAAAATCAAGTAAATTAACTTACTACTTTCCTTTTATCTTCCAGCTGCTTTCGCAGGAGACAGTGTTGGAGGAGACTGAAAAATAATAACAGAAGCTGGAGCTATACACAAGGGTAAGATCACTTCTGTGTCTTTCCTTGCAATGTTCAGAAACTTGAAACTCCCACTTTCAACCTGTACTTCATGTAATAGGCTTCTTGAGCTGTCCTGCTAAAGCTGATCATAGAGCCACATGCCTCAGTGATCTCAGGGGATAAAAAAAAAGCAAATGCAACAGACAGTAACACGGTGCTTTAGAAATTCTTTACTTTATAGCTTTGACTTCTCACAAGAACTCAGATTAGTGGCTAATTGTGCCTGGTGTCACATAGCACCTCTGCATGATAGATAACAAACAGGAAGGTGCTTTATTTATAGGTCTATCAGTGTGAGAAAAAGAAGCCAAGAACTTTGGGGCCTTCTTTCACCGTGGCAGTGCAGCCTTCTTACAGATTTCAGAAACTGCTTTGGTTCCTGTTTTGTCTGTAGAGTCTATCTTTCACCACACCAGATAAAGTTCATTCCTTTATCATCTTTCTCTGGGTCATGAAGTGTATCAGCTTGCACTGGCAGGGGCCTGCTGCTGCTCCTGCTCCTGTTCCTGATTGTTTGAACTGCCTTTACAGATGTGCCGTGGTTTGCAACTGAAAGATTTGCTGGACTGGTATTTTGAAATTGTCTCTCACTAAGTGTAGTACAAGGTTGATGTTCAGAGAGTGGTGGGAAAGGGCAGCTTCAGAATAATAATAAAAAAGGAAGTCGGGTAAACCTGTAGACTACAAAACCGATGAATGGGAATCGTTGCCTCAGTTTAGAGGTGATCTGAACCCAGGTTTTTGTCACTTGTTTCAAAGAAAATATTTAATGTATCAAGCAGTCCCCTTTGCCGTTGTCTATGAATAAAGTAGGCAGTTTCTACCTGTCCAGCATGTTACAAAAACATATGTGAAGTCTGGTCCAAACCTGAGTCTAAGAAGTGGGCTGATGACCTCATTGTTCTTCACGTGTTATTCACAGAATCACAAAATTAACCAGGTTGGAAGAGACTTCTGAGATGGAGTCCAACCTATCACCTAAGACCTTCTAATTAACTAAACCGTGGCACTAAGTGCCACGTTCAGCCTCCTTTTAAACACCTCCAGGGATGGGGACTCCACCACCTCCCCATGCAGCCCATTCCAATGCCAGTCACTCTTGCTGTGAAGAATTTCTTCCTAGCCTCCTCTTTTGCAGTTTGAGACTGCATCCTCTTGTTCTGTCACTGGGTGTCTGGCAGAAGAACCCAACCCCTACCTGGCTACAACCTCCTTTCTGGTAGCTGTAGAGAGCAATGAGGTCTTCCCTGAGCCTCCTGCAGGCTGAACAACCTCAGCTCCCTCAACCTCTTCTCACAGGTCTGTGCTCCAGCCTCCTCACCAGCCTTGGTGCCCTTCTCTGGACCTATTGAAGCACCTTTCTTAAATTGAACATCTTTCTTAAATTGAGTGGCCCAGAACTGGACACAGGACTCAAGATGTGACCTAACAAGTGCTGAGTACAGGGGCAGAAGGACTTCCATGGTCCTGCTGGGAATGCTGTTCCCGATACAGGCCAGGAAGCCATTGGCCTTCTTGGCCACCTGAGCACACTGCTGGCTCATGTTCAGTCAGCTGTTGACAAGTACCCCCAGGTCCCTCTTTGCCTGGCTGCTCTCCAGCCACTCTCTCCCTAGCCTGTAGTGCTGCATGGAGTCCTAATGGTGATAGCCATCTTTGCAAGTATCTTTAAGATTCTCTAGTTTACTGGCAGATTAGGACATCTGGATTTCCTGAGAAGTCTTCAGCAAGTCACTTGATTGCTCAGTTTTACATTTGTAAAATGAGATGACAATACTCCTGCACATGAGTGTGGCTCTCAGGACAGTAATAGATTGGTTATTGAGGTTTGTGAAATGCCGAGCTGTTGTAATAGACAGGCAGGAGCAGGACATGTTTGCAGCTGTTATTACAGGCACCCCAGTTTTTTGATGGAGGGCAGTTACAGTGTTTCTTAAGGATTTATTTTTGCCCTTTTTTTTTTTTTCCCCCTTTCCTCCACACATTGCTACATGTCAAAATTCCAAAGCTTTGTGGCTTTGAAATATTACAGGGAGTGGCTGATTGGAGTCTGTTAGTTAGCAGTTTAGCACACTAAAGTCAGTAGTAGTGAACTGTGTCTTAAAGGCAAGAAGAAAAAAAATATATGGATGCCCGAAGTGGTCCTTGCACATCTGCTGATTCCAAGTGTGGCCAAGTACACGATGAAATATTACTTGTCTGGCGAAGAGCTGTATTTACTACAACCAGGTGAATCATCAAGTCAGTTTCCAAGCAGACCTCGAGCTCTCAAACAGATGGCCTGTCTAGAGAACAGGATATCTTGAAAGCATCTCCACCGTTGTCAGCAGTGTTACACAGCACAAGGATTTCTCAGAAGAGCAATGCTACTATTCAGTGAATTCAGTGAAAAAAGGGTAGTTTGTCAGCTGTACATACTTAGTCTTCCATGTCAGAATAATGTCTTGTTGCTCTAAGAATAAGGAAATTGTTGCTGGCTTGTTACTGAAGGTCCACATTTGTGAACCAGATCATGTGATTGGAGGTGCAGTAGCAGGGAGGTCAGTCAAGCCCTCAGGTTTGTCAAGGGCTGATTTTTTAAATTTTTTTTTCAACTCAAAGAAAACTGTTAGGTTGCTATTAAAAGGTGGCTAATGTATGTGAAAGCTCTTCCTGGAAATGAGGCCAAAATGTTTAAGCATCTGTGAAAATGTTTTCCTGTAGTGTCTCTCCATCTCTCTCCCATCAGTAAAGTGATAATAAATATTTCTCAAGACAGTAGAGCTGTGCTAAGGATATACCGAACTCAGATACTTGGATGTAAAGTGTCTTACTAATATCCACAAGAGTAAGAGAACACTGTAGACACCAAATATTGGGCCAAGTTCTATGTCAGGGTGTCTGATAAGGGCATCATGCACCATTCTAGAAATGGGCTTTCTGTATGACTTGCTGTGCTGGGTTTAACCTGGCCAGCAGCCAAGCACCCACACAGCTGCGTGCTGACTCCCTCACCATCTCTCCACAATGGGGGAAAAAATAGGAAGAACAAAATCTGGAGAACTCTTGACTTTCGAAATAAATTTAATGGGTGAAGAGGGAAGGGGACAGACAAGTAAATCAAAGGAGATTGTACATCATCTCCCACAGGCAGACTGATAGCCAACCAGTGTCTAAACAGGTTTGGACAATCCTTTCGGCCAGTCTGGGCCAGCTGTCTACCTGCGTTCTCTGTCAGCCTCTCACCCACCCTCATGGGGCCTTCTGGTTGTGGGGGTGTAGTGGGAAAGAGAGAAGGCCTTGGCGTGGTGCAAGCAGAGCTCAACAGTAGCCAAAACACCGATGTGTTATCAGCGCTGTGGCAGCCACACATCCAAAACACTACCATCTGGGCTACTGTAAAGAATGCTAACTCCATCCCAGTGAGACTTGATATGCTTACTTGCTTTGTAAGAGAATTATCAGAAGAACAAAGACTTTTCTTGATTTAAAAGCATTTTCTTGCATGTGCCACTGCAATGTTTCCATTAGTGTCATGGGCACTGCCGAAACACTTCAGAAAGACCCCAACTATGTGCTGGAGTTCATTTTTCTCTGAAAATGTCTCAAAATACATGTTTTAAATTTCATAGATTTAGTAACAAGTGCTTTTCTGAATAGGGGCTGTGTTCAAGGTCAGATGTTGGTACTGGGCACGTTATCTCAGCAGTGGCTAGTTCATAATTCTCTGTGGGTACATCTTGTTACCGTCTATATAAATATACTTTTGTTCTTGAAAATAATCCACTCTGCAAGTCTTCTGAGATGGAATTCCTGCATTTATCGTAAGTCTGTACAGTTAAAATGCTTTAAAAATTAAGACATTAAGAATCAGAACAGTGTGGTTATTTTAGGAAATTGAAAAACAACGATCTGAGGTAGGAACCAAGCCTTAGTTCATACCTGAATGAAACATTCGGTGAGTTACTTTACTGTCAGTGTCCCTGTTCTTCACTGCAACCCTTTATTTTTGGTTGTGTGCTGCTGTCAGTGAAAAATAACTGGCAGCTGTGACGCAGGGAGCTCGGGAAATAGATTAGATTTCAGCTGTTCACTTTGATCAATATCAAAGCTTGAAACTGAAAGCAGGTTGAGCTTTCACAGAATCTTCTGAGGAAATCATTGAGGTTAAAAGAGAACCTTGAGTTCTTGAAGACAATCTTTGTTTTCAAGATGTTTGGACTGCTCTGTTACTGCTGGCCCTTCTTTATTCCACTTCTCTAGGTGTTAAAGTGGGTAAGGGTTTGTTTGTGCTGGTGAAAAGCATTAGATGGCCACCTTCAAACCTCACAGTGGATTTCTGAGCCAGTGCAATCTGAGGCTAGGTGGGTCATATAGTAAGCACAGCAAAGCTGAAACTGCAGTGTCTTCATGAAAAGGGGTCAGGCAGTTTCTCATGGCTTTGCAATACTGAAGCACTGTTCTCAGCGAAGGTTTCCTTGAATGCTTTCTGCAACATCCTCGCAGGCAAGCTTAGGAAGTTTGGGTTAGATGGAAAGTGGGGTGGATTGAAAACTGTCTGAAGCACAGAGCCTCAGAGATGTGGCTGGTGGCACAGTGTCTTATCTACTTGGACATCCATAACAAGCCGTGTTCCCCTGGAGTCAGTAGTGGGTCCAGACTTTTTCAATATATTCATCAACTACCTGGATGAAGGGACAGAGAAAGACCCTCAGTAAGTTTGCTGATAACACAAAACTGGGCAGCATGACCTAGACAGGCTGGAGAGTTGAGCAGAGTAACCTCATGAAATTCAACAAGGGCAAGTGCAGAGGAGGAGTAACCCCTGCACCAGTACCACCAGGTTAGGGGCTGACCTCCTGGAAAGCAACTCTGTGGTAAAAGACCTAGGAGTGCTGGTGGACAACTGGCTGGCCATAAGCCAGAAATGTGCCCTTGTGGCCTATGAGGTCAGTGGCATCCAGGGGTACAGTGTGGCCAGCATGTTGAGGGAGGTTCTTTGTAGTCTCAGTTAATGAGCAGAACCCCTGGGGGGAAAAAAAAAAATATGGATGAAGTTCAGCTTTTGGGACTCGACCTGAGTCAATATTGCAGGGAACTTGATGATCTTCAAGGTGCCTTGCAACCCAAACTGCTCTGTGAATCTGGGAAATCTGTGGAGCTGAATCTTACCCTGTGTACATTGCTTCTTAGATGTGGGTCTTTTTCATTCATGAGAGAAAAATCCCAATGTTGAGCAATTACTCATCCAAAATCATTAGTTCTGAGGATGCCAGTGAGACGGAACTCTGTTAACCACAGTCTACTGGTAGCTCACACCTGCTACCTGCAGAGCCAGCCCTGCAATGCTTTGGCTAAATTAGAACTAGGACTTATTGTCAGTCTGAGTGCCTGTTCAGTCTGCAGTAAGAAATCTGTATGAATGACTGTCAGAGCTGCTTACGGTGAATGATGATGATAACTTTGGGCATGGCTTCATGAAAGTATAGGTAGGTACTTAAAGATTAATTGTTAAGAATCACCTTTGCCTTTACTTGGGGTGGCTCTCAGAGAGCAAAGGAAGGGCATGACTGATAAAAAGCCTTACTTGATGCTGTGGTCAGCTCTTCTGTGACTGCACACCCACAGTTAACTTCCTGATTTGATAGGCTGAACTTTGCTTCTCCCAAGGTTTACTGCAGTTTGGGTTCTCTACAGGAGAATAGCTTGCTTGCAGAGAATTCCATTAAGTTTTTGAACCTTGTTCAGCAGATGTTCAACATAACTGAAATATTTCTGAAGTAACTTCACCCATCCCAACAAAACTCCTGTAGAAAAATTCCTGGTCAGCCCAGTTTGTCTACCACTTCTTACTGCTTGTAAGATGGTAATAACAAAAATTTGATTTGCTTAAGCATGGGGATTCTGTTAACTGGCACAGTTACTTTCATAGTGCCTACATGCATTAGATAGGAGCTTGTGAGAGCTATTGTCACGTTGCTAATTAAGAGCAGTGGGAAGAGCAATTTAGCAGTTAGGGTAATGTTTAAGGTCCTGTACAAAACCTGCCACTTACTTGGCACCTCCTGGCATCCGCGTTTGCCCAGGAGCAGTGAGTATGGCGTCATTCAGCATGCTAACAGTCTCTACAGGTAACTGCGAGCGAGAGCTTTGCTTGATACTGCTGAACACTAGGTTTAGTGGAGCAGAGACAATGTGATGCTAAATGTTTGTTTGCAGGGATCTTAGCTGTCTCCTAGAAAACTACCTTGAAAAGAAGGCACACGAATATTTTCTTCAGAATGATCTTCAAGAGATGAGCAAGAGACTTTCTTCTTATTCTTACTGATAAAACCACTCCTTTTGCTGTGTTCATTTCCGTGGCTAGTCAAGCAGCTCTGCCAGGATTGCCCTTGCCAAGTTAAGACATCTGGTGGTGGCCTTTTTTTTTTGTGTGGGGTGGTTTTTGGTTTGTGTTTTTGTGTGTGCTTTTTGTTCTTTTTTTGAAGCCATTTACATGCCTGACTAAACAAGGGGTCCGGTTCATGCATATCAGGCATCACATCAAAGGCTCTTGACATTCAGAAGCAGAAAAGTTTTCTGGCATTTTCTCCTGACTGTTGGGGTAGGTGTGTGAGTTGAGATTGGTTAGGGTGCCTTTGCATATTTTTGACAGTACAGAGTTTGCATTGATCAACTATATTTCTGCAATTAATTTTAGCGTCCCTCAGTATCGTAGAATCACCCAGACCAGAAAGGACCTCTGAGATCAAGTCCACCCTCTTTTGTCCACTTCACCAAATCTGTCACTACTAATATGGGTTTCAACTGAGAACAACAATGTTGTGTGTTGGTTTTTTTTTCCTTTCTGGAAAAGTGCAGTTCAAAATACAGTAAATACTGTAATAACCGTTTATTTTAATGTGTAATACCAATTAGGTTGAAGTACTGTATGAAAAATAAGTAATTATAGGTGAAGTTATTGATATGCTGTTGTTTCCAGGACTACCTTTTGTTAACAGAGAAAAGCAATGTTTTCCTGGAAGTTAGGAAAATGGGGGAGGAGGGGAAGCTAGCATTTGTAAAACTGAGCATACCAGAACGTTGGTGTTATTGCTGCCCCTGTAGTGTGTGACAGTGGATACTGTTAGCATGAGAGAACTGCTGGGCCATAGTCTGTTGTGGGTGTAAATCAGCATTTCTTAGAGGTTTTGTGTGCATACATTTTGTGCACACACACATACACTGAATTAATCATAGAGTGGTTTGGGTTGGAAGGGACCTCCAAAAGTGGTCTAGTCTAACCCCCCTGTGGTCAGCAGGGGTATCCTTCACTAGATCAGGTTGTTCAGAACCTTGTTTGAGCCTGATCTTGAGTATCTCCAGGCCTGGGGCCTCTACTATCTCCCTAGACAGCCTTGTTTCAGTGTTCCACCCTCCTCATGGTAAGGAACTTGTTCCTGACATTCAATCTAAATCTCTTCTCATTTGAAACCATTGCCCCTCATCCTATTACTGCAAACCTTTGTGAACAGTCACTTTGCAGCCTTCCTGTAAACCCCCTTCAGGTACTGGAAGGCTGCTATTAGGTATCCCCAGACCCTTCTCTTCTCCAAGCTGAGAAAATAATTTAGTAAAAAATAATTTAAAATGCTGTTTAAGGAAGTACTGGCATCTATTCAAAAGACTTATGTAGGGTGACTTGACCCTAGAAATTGAATAGCTGCATTTCAGTTTTAGTGTTCAGTTTTAGAAGTTGTCCATTTCTCTGGCAAATTTAAATCAAATCTTTGCATTCAAGTATTTGCATAAGCTTCCTGACTCAAAGTATGCTTACAGATACTTTGAATATACATTAGTCACCTGAGGCCTGGCTGCATTAATGCTACTTTAGGTCTGTCTCCCTTCCAGTTGAGTATCTGGCTTGTATCAGCTGTCATCAAAAGCACTTCAGGCAGCTCTTTCAGAGCTCTGCTATAGTTCTCCCCCAAGCTCACCATAAACTTGCCCACTCTGCCCTGATCAGACCACGCCTGGAATGCTGTATCCAGTTTTGGGCTCCTCAGTGCAGGGATCTACTGGAGAGAGTCCAGCAGAGATCTATGAGGATGTTCGGGTGACTTGAACATCTCTGCTGTGAGGAAAGACTGAGGGAGCTGGAGCTGTTTTACTCTGGGGAAGAGAAGGCTGAGAGGGGATCTGTTCAACATCTACAAATACCTGAGGGATCGTGTCAAGATGAAGGCGTCAGGCTGGTTTTGGTGGTGCCCAGTAATAGGACAAGGAACAGTGGGTACAAGCTGAAATACAGGAGGTTCCATCTCAGCGTGAGGACTTCATTATGGAGACGGTGACAGAGTCCTGGAGCAGGCTGCCCAGAGAGGTTGTGGAGTCTCCTTCCTAGAGACTTTCAAAACCCACCTGGGTGTGTTCCTGTGTGGCCTGCCATAGGTGATCCTACTTTGGTGGGGAGTTGAACTAGATCATCTGTAGAGATGCTTTCCAATCCCTGCCACTTGGTGATCATGAGTGTGGTACTTCCCTGTGTGCTCAACCAGGGCAGCTCTGGTGACCCTGTCCGAAATTCGACTGCTCAGAGACTCCTCCTTAACATCTGCAACCTGAGGTCTCTGCTGTAGAACTCTGCTTTCCTGTTTTGTGGGACCTGGTTCATATCCATGCTGAATTCAAGGAGTTGCTCCAACCTGTGTCTGTATCAGCTGCATATAGGGTCATCATAAAATGTTAGGGTTGGAAGGGACCTCAAGAATCATCTAGTTCCAACCCCCTGCCATAGGCAGGGACATCTCCC
>VWYK01015646.1:28051-42937 GCA_013399775.1 Semnornis frantzii | reverse complement strand
GCCCGCCAACCCCCCGGGGTGTCCTTTCGCCGTGACCATGGCAACGGGACTCGGCTGTCCCCTGTCCAACCCCCCTACACCCAGCTCGTGTCACCTCCTCTCCCCACCGTGTCGGGGTCTCCGCCGCTGTCTCGGGTCCTGCCCATCCCCTGGGACCTGCACGGTCGCCATAAGCAGCTTAGCGGGGACATTAGGACGTCCTCGGGGACATGGAGAGCGCTGAGCCCTGCCGCTACCCCACCACTCCCGTGGTGGGTCCCCATGCCGTGACCCCCACATCTCTTTTCCGTGCAGGCACCGGAGCCGGTGCTGCCACCGCGCTGCCCCTCGCCCCTCCGGCCACCGGCCGGCCCCGAGCGCACCTCGGAGCGGGAGACACAGACGGCCGAGCTGTCTCTGACGGTGGTGGCAGCTGTGCAGGCGGTGGAGAGGAAGGTGGACTCCCATTCCACCCGCCTGCTGGACCTAGAGGGACGGACAGGGATGGCAGAGAAGAAGCTGATCGACTGTGAGAAGACGGCAGCTGAACTGGGGAACCAACTGGAGAGCAAATGCGCAGCATTGGGCACCCTGATCCAGGAGTATGGGCTGCTCCAGCGGCGCCTGGAGAACATGGAGAACCTGCTGAAGAACAGGAACTTCTGGATCCTCCGCCTGCCCCCAGGGGTGAAGGGGGAAGTCCCCAAGGTAACGGTTCTCTTGGGGGTGCCAGAACCCAAAATGGTCCCCAAACGCTGATGGAGGGCAGGACATGGGGGGAGACGCAGTGGGTGAGCAAGGATGGCCCCAGCGCAGGTGAGTTGCTCACTGTTGGGATCTGGATGCAGTGGAGCTGCACCTTACACCTGCCCTGAGTCTCCCTGGTTGGATCCTGCCTGCGATGGGAGATAGACCTAGTAGGAACATCCCTTCATGAAATGGACCCAGGAGAAACATCTCTCCATGAGGTGGACCCAGGAGGAATGTCCCTCCAGACTCCAGCCAGAGGTTTCAGCCCTGCTTCACCACACTGCGCCGACCGGCGATTTACTCCTTTTGTGCTTTGGTTTTTATTTTACCATGGGGAAACTCTGCAGATTTGGCACTTGTTTCTTTAACCACTGTTTCCTTTACCACCTTGGTGCAGTTATGTGAGGGTGTCCTGGGTTGAGGGAGGAGCAAGCAGGAGCTGCTGCTGCTGCAGAGAATGGGGAACTTCTGGCATTTCAGGGAAGGCAGATGAGGTCTCCATGCTTTCAGCTTGGTTTAGCTGAGCTCCAGGAGGAGCCCACCCACAATATTCAGTTTTCGGTTTGTGTTTTCATGATCCTCTTGCTAAAAGCAAGTTTGCAGGTGGGGCCATGTATCGCAAAACTGTGTTCAGTTTAGGGCCACTCCAAGAAGGACATTGAGGGGCTGGAGCAGGTCCGGAGAAGGGCAGTGAAGCTGCTGAAGAGGCTCTGAACTAAAACAGGTCTGGTGAAGAGCAGCTGAGGGCCTTGGGGGTTGTTGAGCCTGGAGAAAAGGAGGCTGAGGGGAGACCTTCTGACTTTCTACAACTCTGTGAAAGGACTTTGGAGTGAGGTGGGGGTTGGTCTCTTCTGTCTAGTATCAGGCGACAGATCAAAAGGAAATGGCCTGAAATTGTGGTAGAGCAGAGTTAGGTTGGACATGAGGAAAATTTCTTTGCTGTAAGAGTGGTCAGGCATTGGAACAGGCTGCCCTGAGAGGTGGTGAAGTCACCGTCCCTGGAGGTGTGTGGACATGGCACTTTGGGACGTGGTTTAACAGCCATGGTGGTGTTGGGTTGACAGTTGGACTTGATGATCTTAGCAGGCTTTTCTAAGACAAGCAATTCTGTGACTCTGACAAAGGGAAGGTCACTGCAGAGAGTGGAGAGGTTCTGGAAAAGAGAGTTCAGACCCTCACACCCCCTTAGTTCAGTCAGGGAGTAGAAGCTGACCACAGCCCAGCTCATGCATCCTGAATTTATCCTTAGGGATGATTGCGTGGCTCCAGAGCTGCAGCCTTCTCCTGGCCAGTGTGCAGTCAGCTCCTGGGATAACCAGGAGTCCTTCAGGCCCTGGTGGAGTTTTCCCTGGTTCTGGGGTAATTGAATCTGGGCTTTTACGTCAGCTCATCAATAGAGATGAGGTCCTGCCCTAGCACCCGATTTTTATCTCCTTCATGCTCTCTCCAGGCAGACTTAAGCCTGGTCACCTCTGGAGAGTCATCAAGAGGAGGAGAATGGGGTCATTTGGGGAGATCACAACCTGGGTTCATCATCAGGAGCCAGGCATTTGACTGAGACCTTCCACCTTGTAGAAATCCAGGCCCAGTGGTGGATAGGGAGTTGCTGGAGAGGATACAGCAAAGGCCTGCAAAGACGCTGAGGCGACTGGAACACCTCTGTGATGTGGGAAGGCTGAGAGAATTGGGCATGTTTAGCCTGGAGGAGAGCAGCCTGAGAGGGAACTCATCAGTGCTGATCGATTCTTCAAGGATGGGTGTCAGGAGCATGACACCAGGCTTTGTTCAGTGGTACCAAGTGACAGCACAAGGGGCATTGGGCACAAATTTGGACATGAGAAGTTCCATCTGAACATGAGGAGGAACTTCTTTAATTAAAGGGCAATGTAGCATTGGAACAGTCTGCCCAGAGAGGTGGTGGAGTCTCCATCTCTGGAGACATTCCAAACCTGCCTGGATGTGCTCTGTGTGACCTTCTCTAGGTGACCCTGCCTTGGCAGGGGGTTTGGTCTTAATGATCTTCAGAGGTCCTTTTCAAGCCCTACCATTCTGTGATTCTGTGGGTTGTTGTAAATACAAACCCTTACTTGCTGATGGTTGTGAAGCAGTTGAAGCCTGGTGGTGTCCAAGCAGGAGCGAGGTGGCTGCTTGAACCTGTGCTGCTTGCACTTGCAGGTGCCGGTGACGTTTGACGATGTCTCCGTCTACTTCAACAACAAGGAATGGGAGAAGCTGGAGGAGTGGCAAAAGGAGCTGTACAAGAACGTGATGAAGGGCAACTACGAGTCACTGATCTCCATGGGTAAATACAGGGTGTCCTTGCCCTGGTGAAGGCAGGTTCTGCAGGGCTCTTGGCTGCCCACGAGCTTGGGTAACTTCTGAGTCTTCCTTGGAGATCCCCTTGAGACTTAAATGTCTCATTTTAGAAGGAGGCTTAAAGCAGAGGAGGACACTTCTAGTCTGGGTATGGGCATCCCTTGGACAGTGCCTGGGTTTGTTCTCAGCTCAGGGAATGGTGCTGTTCCAACTGTATGGAAGCTCCCTGTTGGTAGGTGGTCTGGAGACCTCCTGAGGCTCCTTCCAGCCAGTTCCTTGGTGACAAACCAGCACTTTCCCTGTGGCTGTTGGAAGGGCTTTTCTTCTCCTGGGCTGCAGCAGGTACCAGCGCACACATCCCTTTAGAGGAAGCTTTTATGGAGAAGAAAATTGTCTTATGTGTCTTGGTTGTGGTCCTGCTGCAGGAGAAATCCCAGCTCTGCTAGGGCCAGGGGTGAAACGCTTCTGGCTTCAGAGAGCCAGGAACTCGGCTGAGAAGTTCTAAAAGCCTTCCAGGAAAACACAGACCTTGGGTCTCTTCTCTAAGGTAGTTCTTCTGTGGGTGGCACCTCAGCTCCTGCCTCTGTCAATCCCTTCTGCCCATTCAGGTAGCCCGGCACAGGGTTTTTCTGCCTGCAGACCCTTTGCAGATGCTTCTGGGTGCTGGGTAAAGCTGGAAGCTGCTTTTGGGGTTCCCTGGGCAGTGACCCCTCTCTCCACCCCTCTGTCTTTCCATAGATTACGCAATTTCCAAACCTGGTGTTCTGTCTCAGATTGAGCAAGGGGAGGAGTCACGGGGCAGGAATGAGCAGGACCTGGAGGAGAGTGAGATCATTACCGACGCCACTGCAGGTGAGAAGGCAACTTAGCATCAGGGTGGCTGTAGGTTGCTTTGAGAGAAGAGCTGCTCACCCCAAGACCAGAGCAGGTGTTGCTGAGAGCTGTGCCCAAGGAGGCTGTCAGGAGAAGCCTTGTGTAGGAGTGGGAAAAGTTTGGCTGATGAGAGATGTCATGTCCAGGTGCAGCTCAACATCTATACCAGGGCACGTGGCGGCCAAGGAGAATATCTGCAACCAGAGCAGGTCCTCAAGGAACCTGGCAAGAAAAGAGAATTGAGTCCCATTGGGAGAAGTCATCCAGACAACAAAACTCTTTGCTTGTGTGGATGGTGCCTGCGTTTATCCTTGAGTAGCTTGCTCCCGTCCTGTGCACTGGCACCTGGTATGCTGAAAGGATTCTCCAAGGGCATATAGCAGGGCAACAGGGACCCTTAGTCCTGGAGGAGCGAGGGTATGATGGGGAAATGATGAGGTGGCCTAGAAGAGATGGTCCTAAAAGGGATGGTGTCAGCTCTGCTGCTGGGCTGTGGATGTGGGGCCACTATGTGCCCCTGCCTGTGCTCTTGGTCATGAGAATGTCGAAGTAAAATCCAGGCCAGCAAGAGGACAAGGATCACCTTAAGCTTGAGGAGAGTTTGGACTGGATATTTACAGTGAGAGTGGTGAGACACTGGAACAGATTGCCCAGTGAAGTGGTAGATGCCACAATCCCGGAAGTGTTCAGTGCCAGGCTGGATGAGACCTTGAGCAACCTGGTTTAATGGAAAATGTCCCTGCCCATGGCAGAGGAGCTGGAACTAGATGATCTTCAAGGTCTCTTCCAACCCAAACCATTGTATGAATCTATAAATCTGCCCAGCACTGTGGCCAGGGAGTGTGGGGTGCTGGGGTGTGCTAAACTGCCCCCTCCGGATGGAGGATCCCAGGGGTGGTTGAAGGGCAGGAGCTGAAGGGAAGCAGGAACAGATGAACAAATGAACCTCTTCTGTGGGAGCATCAGCCATGGGGAGCCAGTGGGGATTGCGAGGAGCAGCCTCTTCGCCCTGGCTGCCAGGAATGACGGTGGGTGGGAATCTTTCTTTCCTGCAGCTGGGATAAGGGTGGTGATCAAAACGGAGGAGCTCCTTCCTGAAGACAGCCCTGAGAACCCTGAGCTGCATGGGATGTCAGGGCAATCAGAGGGGAGCTTCCAGAGCCCAGATGAGGAGGCAGCCTGTGAGAGCCCCTACGGTTCTGTCTCCCCTCCGAGGGACCTGCCAGGAACCAGCCTGGGGGACTCCTCTGAGTATGGAGCTGACTTCAATGAGATCCAGAGAGTCATCGTCCACCATGGCAACTGCACAGGTGAGATGTTCATCATGCGGCCTTCCTGGGGGGACAGGAGGTCCAGGAGGGGCTGTAGTGGGTTGGATGAAGAGGAAGGGCTAAATTCCCCCACAACCAGCAGCAGAAGGGAAGTTTCTGACTGCAGCAACCTCTAGAGCTGTGATGGTCAGACCTCAGGATGAGGGGAGGAGTCAGCACATGCATGGTTTACACCAATGTGTGGTGACTGAGGGCACCTGACCTGCTCCAGAGCAGTGACTTGGTCCTCTGCAGGTGGGAAAGATATTACTCTGAGCGGGGTGCAGGGAAGTTCAGCAAGGACAAATGTAGGGTCCTGCCCCTGGAACACCCCCCTGCACTGAGGGGTTACTGCTGGGAAGCAGCTCTGTGAAGGACCTGGCAGTGTTTTGGGACAGCAAGTTCCCCATGAGCCAGCAGTGTGTCCTCGTGGCCAAGAAAGCCAATGATTTCCTAGGGAGCATGGAGAAGAGTGTGGTCAGCAGATCAAGGTTGGTTCTCCTCCCCCTGTACTCTGCCCTGTTGAAGCCACATCTGGAATACTGGGTCCAGTTCTGGACTGCCCGGTTCAAGAGGGACTGGGAACTATTGGAGAGTCCAGTGGAGGCTGCACAATTGAGGGGTTCAAGAGCAGCTCTGAAAGGCCAAGACCTGAGGCTGTTGAGCCAAGAGAAGAGCAGACCCAGAAGGGAGTCTTCTCAATGCTCAGTGAGAGAAAAAGGGACCATGAGAGGGCAAAAGGCTGGGGTCAGAGTCTTGTCAGTGATGCCCAGTGACAGGACAGAGCAGTGGGCAGAAATGAACCCAGGAGGTTCCACCTGAACAGGAGTAGAAATTTCTTTGGTGTGAGGGTGCTGGAGCCCTGTCCCAGGCTGCCCAGAGACGTTGTGGAGTCTGCTCTGGAGAGCTTCCAAACCCCCCAATGCCTTTGTGATCCTGGGCATGCTGCTGTGGATGCCCCTTCTTTAGCAGGAGTGTTTGACTGGATGATCTCCAGAGGTCCCTTCCAAACCCCACTGTGCTGGGTTTCAGGTCTTGGAGCCTCCGGGTCCACACAGGGGAAGCTCTTCAGGAGGTAGGGAGGAGGACCTGGGACTGTGGGTTTTCCCTGCTGAACCCCTGCATCGGTGAGGAGAGAGATGCGGTTCTCACACATACCAAACCTGTCAGCTGGCTCTTCTTGGGGAAGCCTGGCTGCTCTTCCTGGAAAAGTCCATAGGCCAGTTCAAAGTCCAGTTTGGAGTGACGTGCGAGGGATCCTTTCCTCCCAGTAACAAAAACACCAGGTCACCTCTGTCACTGGTGACACGAGATGAGGTTGTCCATCCTACCACTGTTTTGGAGGAGGGAGGTCATTCCCCATGGTCCATTGCTGGGAAGCTGAAGGAAAGGGACATCGCCAGGTGGGGTGCCTTGATCCAGGAGCAGAGCTGGAGGCCATCCTCCAGCAGCGCTGGGCATGGGAAGCAGTGTTGTCACTCAACCAACATCTGCAGGTGGAGCTGCTCTGAAATCGTTCAGCTATCTGAGGCCTCACCAATCCAGGGCACTTCTGTCCCCTCCTTGTAGCAGCATCGAAAAGTTGCAAAACCTTTTGATGGGCAGGTCTCGCCTCGCCAGGGTCCCAGAATCACGGTACGGTAGGCGTTGGAAGTGACCTCAGGAGATACTGAGTCCAACTGCTCTGCCAAGGCAGGTTCACCTAGAGGAGGTCACATGGGAACGCATCTAGACTGGTTTGGAATGTCTCCAGAGATGGAGACTCCACCATCTCTCTGGGCAGCCTGCTCCAGTGCTCCATCAGAGTTGGATTTGATGATCCTGGGGTCTTTTCCAACCAGAATGTTTCTGTGATTCTATGATCACTCTTCCTGTTTAGATGGAGCTTCTTATGTTCAGGTTCGTGCCCATTCCCCCCTGTCCTGTCACTGAACAAAGCCTGGTGCCATCCTCCTGACACCTGCCCTTGAAATATTGGTCAGCATTGAAGAGACGCCCCTCAGCCTTCTCTCTAGACTAAAAGCCCCAAGTCCCTCATCCTTCCTTCATAAAAGACAGGTTCCAGTCTTCTAATCCCATTTGTAGTCCTTTGCTATACCTTCTCCAGCAGTTGAACTGGAGAGCCCAGAACAGGACCCAGTGCTCCAGATGTGGCCTCACCAGTAGTAGTAGGGGGAGAAGAACCTCCTTTGATTTGCTGGCCACACTCATCTTCATGCAGCCCGCGAGACCGTTTGCCTTCTTGGCCGCAAGGGCATATTACCAGCTCATGGTCATCCTGCTGTCCACCAGCACTCCCAAGTCCTTTTCCCCAGAACTGCTTTCCAGCAGTTTAGTCCCCAACCTGTGCTGATCCATGAGGTTGTTCTTCCCCAGATGCAGGACCCTGCACTTGCCCTTGCTGAACTTCATGAGGTTACTCTCTGCCCAGCTCTCCAGCCTGTCCTGGTCATGCTGGAAGGCAGCAGAGCCTAAGGGGTGTCAGCCACTCCTCCTCCTCCCTAGAACTGGTTTGTCTGTCTGGGGGACAAGTTGGTCCGGGAGGCAGTTTGTCTCTCCTCCTTGTCAGGGAATGCACTGGATCACCTTTCCACCATCAGATAATGTGCCCCAGGGTGCAGAGCTGTGAGTGGCACCCAGCTCACATCCAGGTGCCCTGGCAGAGCAGGTGAGCATGGACAGCCCATGCAGACGTTTCTGTAGCACCCCTCCATCTGTATAGAAGGCCACTCCGTCCCACCTGATGGCCCTAACTCTGTTCTGCCTTTCTCCCACTCAGAGGACGGGATTGTGATCAAGACAGAGGAGGAGGAGGAGGAGGACGACGCCGACCCCCTGGAGCCGTGTGCCATGTTCTCAGGCAGGACAGAGCCTCCATCGTTCCCCAGCCACCACGATGCCGGGCTGGGCCGCGAGGTGCCGCGCAGCTCCAAGTCGCAGCCCCGCAGTTTGGCAGCCGCCCGCGTGAGGAAAGCCCAGGCCTGCGAGAGAGACTCCGGTGAGATGAAGCCCAGCACCGGCCAGCAGCGCAACCGGACGAGGGAGAGACCCTACATCTGCCCCGAGTGTGGGAAGAGCTTCATGCTGAAGATCAACTTCGTGATCCATCAGCGCAACCACCTCAAGGAAGGGCCCTACGAGTGCCACGAGTGCGACCTCAGCTTCCGCAACAAGCAGCAGTTCCTGCTGCACCAGCGCAGCCACACGCGCCGCGGTGTGGGGGTCCCGCGGCGCCCTGAGCATGGCCTCAAGCCCCAGCCACGGCCACCACCCCCAGGGAAGCCCTACAAGTGCTCCGAGTGCGAGAGCAGCTTCAGCCACAAGTCAAGCCTCAGCAAACACCAGATCACTCATGTCGGGGAGCGGCCTTTCACCTGCGGTGAGTGCCGGCGGAGCTTCCGCCTGCAGATCAGCCTCATCATGCACCAGAGGATCCATGCCGGCAAGAGTGAGATGGCCTTCCTCTGCCCGCAGTGCGGTAAGAACTTCACCCGGCCCTCCCACCTGCTGCGGCACCAGCGGACTCACACCGGCGAGCGGCCCTACCAGTGCAGCCAGTGTGAGAAGACCTTCAGCGAGAAGTCCAAGCTGACCAACCACTACCGCATCCACACCCGGGAGCGCCCGCACGCCTGTGCCGTCTGCGGAAAGGGTTTCATCCGCAAGCATCACCTCCTGGAGCACCAACGGATCCACACGGGTGAGCGGCCCTACCACTGCACCGAGTGCGGCAAGAACTTCACCCAGAAGCACCATCTCCTGGAGCATCAGCGGGCACACACTGGCGAGCGGCCCTACCCCTGCACCGAGTGCACCAAGTGCTTCCGCTACAAGCAGTCCCTCAAGTACCACCTGAGGACGCACATGGGAGAGTGAGGGGCTGCCGACGGCTTCCTCTCCCTCCCTTACCTCCCCTTCCCTACCTCCATCCCTTCATCCCTTCTCTTCCTCCTCCTCAACTCATCTCTCCCACCCTCCCTCCATCCCCTTCTCCTCCTTACCCCCCGGCTCAGGGCATGGACATCACGGAAGCTTTGTGTGGTAGCGCCGCTGGTCTGGTGGAGATGGCTTAGGCTGATTGGGAAATAAATTAATTAATTCAAGCAACGCACGGCAGAATTAAAAGATGATATAAATACATCTATCCAATTTACCAGAAGCAGCTGATTTTAGGGGGAAATCCTCACCACTAGGGGAAAACAAAACAAAACAACAGAACACAACAAAGCAAAGAGCAGAAGAAACCCCTGCAGGGTGTTTGGCCAGAGTAGGACTCATCACTGCTTTTTAAACTTACTGTTTGGGTGTTTAATAAATGTGGAGGAACTTTTGATTTGAAGAGCAAACTTAGGATGGCCAAGATTTGGAGTTCTATTGTGGTTTTTGTTTGGGGTTTTTTTGTTTTGGTTGTGGGTTTTTTGTTTGTTTGGCTTTTGTTGGTTTTTTTTTGGGGGGGTTGTTTTGTTTTTTTTAATTTGGTTTTAAATTGCTCTGGAGGCTTCCTTCTGGCACAGTCACTTTTGTCCAGGAGCTCTGCAGAGGTGCTGCCTCGTCCTGGCTCTGCGGGGCTGGACGTGACAGCTGCTCAGCAGCACATGCGCGGTGACAAGGAGTTCCCAGCTGCCACGGTGGGGAGGTGAGTAAGAAATAGATCCAGATGGAGGAGGAAAGTTCTTTGTGTTGTCTAGATTGGAAGTGCTGGTAGGTGCCTGCCCAGCTCTCGGGGCTGTGGTGCAATTATCCAATAGAATAAAAATCCTAGTTGCAGTAAAAGACCTTTTTTTCTGGTAGAACCCCCATCAGCAAGGCTCCTCCAAACAGTCATTTCTAGTGCTTGTTCCCCAACTTCTGTGGTGTGTGGTGACCGCCCTCCCAGTGCCACCAGAGCTGCACCGTAGGCATTGCCAAGCTGTCAGAAGATATAGGTCTTTGGTACTGCAGGGTCATGATGGACCTGTGGTCAAGACCTTGAGGTCTGCTATTCTGCTCCATGCCGTTGCAAGCAGGACACCCTCACCTTTGCCAGTGGCATTGACTCACGCCCTTGTTGATGGCATCCACTGTGTCAGAGCAACAGGATTCCTGCTCCAAATGCAGGAGCAGGTCCTGGGATGGCTCCAAGAAAAGCCATGACCAGATTGGGGCTGCCCATGGGGGACCTGCCTGCCAGGGTCCCCCACCACACGGCTGTGGTGATGGTCGTGGGACACAGGTAATGTCTCCTTACTGTTGGTTTGATCTCCTGTCTTCAGTGCACAGTTCTTGGTGGCTTATCCTCCTCACAGCTTCTGTAGTTGAGTTGGGTGAGATGTGCCCAAAGGGCTGGGCAATGGCTGGAGCAGTGCCACCAGCTGCCGTCTGTGCACTGGGATCCTGGCTGATGGGTGCTGTGGGGAAGGTGGAGTCAGATCTGGTTTTGGACAGTGGCATCAATAAACAGAGCAATGATGGGAGAAGTTGTTGGGACCTATTAATGCACTTGCAGAACTGAAGTCCTTGCTCCAGGACTTGCCGTGTGTATAAACCCCTCCTAAATGAGTCATTTTCCAGCCTTTCTTATGCACCTGAGACATGCTGCCAAGGGCTGCCACACCAGGCTCAGCTGAGGTTCCTGCTGCCCGAGAGTTCCTGGGAGTAGTTTGGGATTTCATGGAATGGTGTGGAGTCTTGAGGCAGGTCAAATGTGGTGTGATGGGGCTGATTTGGGGAAGGGAGGTACCAGTGTGGGACTGGGGGGCTTGGCAGTTGCTCCCAGGCTTCTGGCAGCCTCCTTCCATCCCTCATCCGGGTTTGATGCGATTAGGGGGGGACAAATTAAAAGCAGAGCTGAGTGGTGCTCAGCAGCTTGTGTTCATCACGCTGGCAGTGCTGCAGCCACAGCAGTGTTCATTTTTAATTCCAAAAAATGGGTTGATTGTGGTATTTTTTTTTGGCAAAGCAGCCACTGAGGTGCCCCTGGTGCGTGCTTCGCAGTGCTGGGACTACCTGGAGAGCCTTGAGGACAGTCAGTACCCTCCTCACCTCAGCATGGTCAGGCTGGCAGCACTCACTGGCAGCACTCATTCTTTGCTGGGTGCTGCCACGATTACACCATGTCCAAGTGACCTTCAGCAGCTCCAACATCAACAGTTCGCAGCTGCAGCTCCCACGCATGGTGGGGGCATGACACAGGAATTGCAGCCTCCAGTGGGTGCTGACCTGGGAGTGGCAGTGGTTCAAGAAAAACACAGAGGTGGTTGTGCTGCAGGGGACAAACCTGGTGTGGCATCTGCCACGGGCAGCCTTGTCACCTGCCAGGTCATTTACAGGTTATTTTCACCTGCCACTCATGGGGTGTCAGTAGCTGAGCATGGCTCGGATTAGCAATGGTGTGGCCAGCAGGAGCAGAGCAGGGATTAACCCCCTGGACTGGGCACTGGTGAGGCCACACCTTGAATCCTGGGGTCACCTTTGGGCCCCTCCAAAGACATTGAGGGGCTGAATCATGTCAAGAGGAGAACAACGCAGCAGGTGAAGTGTCTGAAGAACAGGGCTGGTGAGGAGCAGCTGAGGGAGCTGGGGGTTTTGAGCCTGGAGAAAAGGAAGCTGAGAGGAGCCCTGGCTCTCTGCAACTCCCTGAAAGGAGCCTGGAGCCAGGTAGGAGTTGGTCTCTTCTTCCAAGAAACAAATGACAGGACAAGAGGAAGCAGCCTCAAGTTGTCCCAGGGGGACAAGTTGGACAGGTTAGACATGAGGAACAATTTCTTCCCCTTCAGGGTTACCAAGGCTTGGCCCGGACTGCCCAGGGCAGTGGTGCAGTTCCCATCCCTGGAAGGGTTTCAAAGCTGTGGAGCTGTGGTGCTGAGGGCCATGGTTTAGTGGTTCCCTGGCAGTGGTGGGTTCGTGGTTGGACTCCGTGATCTGAAAGGTCTCTTCCAACCCAAACCATTCTGTGGTTCTCTGATAGCAGAGGGTTGTTTGGGCTGAGTGCTGAACGGTGAATAGCCTCAGCCAAAGCTACTCAGCTATAGGAGTTGACGACATCATCCCACAGCAAGACCTGCTCTCAGAGGCTTCACCTCCCCACAGATTTGTCCCTGTAACCCCCACCTAGCCCTTCCTGGAGAAGAGTTTTGGGGGAGCTGGATGTGGAGGAGCAGAACCAAAGCCGCATGTGGGGTGTCTGATTTTGGGCTCACAGCACCCATAAAGCAAGGGAGTCCTCCTTCTCCTCTTCCTCCTTGTCCTCCTCCTTCCCCTCTTTCCCCAAGCACTGCTGCTGCCCTCCCCATGTTTTGGGGTTGGTGTGACAGCAACGGGTGGGAGCACCCATGCTTGAGGATAGGCTGAGAGTTGGGGCTGATTCAGCCTGGAGAAGACTCCAGGGGGACCTTATAGCTACCTTCCAGTACCTGAAGGGAACCTACAGAAAGGCTGCAGAAGGACTTTTCATAAGCGTGTCAAGTAGTAAGGAGGAATGTTTTTAATCTGAGGGAGTGTAGGGTTAGATTGGATCTTAGGAAGTTCTTCAGTATGAGGGTGATGAGACACTGAAACAGGCTGCCCAGGGAGGTCGTGGATGCCCTTTCCCTGGAGGTGTACATACCAGAACGGATGATGCCTTAATCACCTTGGGATAGTTGAGCGGTTCCCCTGCCTGTGGCAGGGAGGTTGGAGGTCTCCAGGGTCCTTTCCAGACTAAAGTGTTCTATGATTCTGTGTGCAGGCACACACCAGCAACACAGACACACGTGTTCAGGGACCCAGTGGCACATGGACACATTTAGGAACATGCCTGCACACATGTGCTCACACACTCATATGCACACATGCACGNCTGGCGGCGCTGCTGGAGGCCCCGCCGAGCGGCCCCGCCGCCTGCCCCCTGTGCCGGAGCCCCCTGGGCCCGAGCTCGCTGCGGCCCAACAGGGTGCTGGGCGCCGTGGCCGAGCTGGCGGCGGAGCTGGAAGCAGAGGCGGGACGGTCCCGCTGCCGGGAGCACGGCGANCCACGGGCAGCCTTGTCACCTGCCAGGTCATTTACAGGTTATTTTCACCTGCCACTCATGGGGTGTCAGTAGCTGAGCATGGCTCGGATTAGCAATGGTGTGGCCAGCAGGAGCAGAGCAGGGATTAACCCCCTGGACTGGGCACTGGTGAGGCCACACCTTGAATCCTGGGGTCACCTTTGGGCCCCTCCAAAGACATTGAGGGGCTGAATCATGTCAAGAGGAGAACAACGCAGCAGGTGAAGTGTCTGAAGAACAGGGCTGGTGAGGAGCAGCTGAGGGAGCTGGGGGTTTTGAGCCTGGAGAAAAGGAAGCTGAGAGGAGCCCTGGCTCTCTGCAACTCCCTGAAAGGAGCCTGGAGCCAGGTAGGAGTTGGTCTCTTCTTCCAAGAAACAAATGACAGGACAAGAGGAAGCAGCCTCAAGTTGTCCCAGGGGGACAAGTTGGACAGGTTAGACATGAGGAACAATTTCTTCCCCTTCAGGGTTACCAAGGCTTGGCCCGGACTGCCCAGGGCAGTGGTGCAGTTCCCATCCCTGGAAGGGTTTCAAAGCTGTGGAGCTGTGGTGCTGAGGGCCATGGTTTAGTGGTTCCCTGGCAGTGGTGGGTTCGTGGTTGGACTCCGTGATCTGAAAGGTCTCTTCCAACCCAAACCATTCTGTGGTTCTCTGATAGCAGAGGGTTGTTTGGGCTGAGTGCTGAACGGTGAATAGCCTCAGCCAAAGCTACTCAGCTATAGGAGTTGACGACATCATCCCACAGCAAGACCTGCTCTCAGAGGCTTCACCTCCCCACAGATTTGTCCCTGTAACCCCCACCTAGCCCTTCCTGGAGAAGAGTTTTGGGGGAGCTGGATGTGGAGGAGCAGAACCAAAGCCGCATGTGGGGTGTCTGATTTTGGGCTCACAGCACCCATAAAGCAAGGGAGTCCTCCTTCTCCTCTTCCTCCTTGTCCTCCTCCTTCCCCTCTTTCCCCAAGCACTGCTGCTGCCCTCCCCATGTTTTGGGGTTGGTGTGACAGCAACGGGTGGGAGCACCCATGCTTGAGGATAGGCTGAGAGTTGGGGCTGATTCAGCCTGGAGAAGACTCCAGGGGGACCTTATAGCTACCTTCCAGTACCTGAAGGGAACCTACAGAAAGGCTGCAGAAGGACTTTTCATAAGCGTGTCAAGTAGTAAGGAGGAATGTTTTTAATCTGAGGGAGTGTAGGGTTAGATTGGATCTTAGGAAGTTCTTCAGTATGAGGGTGATGAGACACTGAAACAGGCTGCCCAGGGAGGTCGTGGATGCCCTTTCCCTGGAGGTGTACATACCAGAACGGATGATGCCTTAATCACCTTGGGATAGTTGAGCGGTTCCCCTGCCTGTGGCAGGGAGGTTGGAGGTCTCCAGGGTCCTTTCCAGACTAAAGTGTTCTATGATTCTGTGTGCAGGCACACACCAGCAACACAGACACACGTGTTCAGGGACCCAGTGGCACATGGACACATTTAGGAACATGCCTGCACACATGTGCTCACACACTCATATGCACACATGCACGCGTGCACACACACATGTGCACACATGTTCACACATACATTCATGTGCATGGGCACTCGTGCACACCCACACACTCGTGCACACACACATGCACACACATGTGCAAGTACACACACCCACGCACACAC
>VWYK01015646.1:0-19421 GCA_013399775.1 Semnornis frantzii | reverse complement strand
AGATGAGGTCTTCAGGAATTTTCCTCCGTGCCCCCCCTTGCAAACTTGGGACCTCAAACACTCTCTTAACACTCCCGCCTCTCCTGATGCCTCCATCCATTCCTGATGCCTCCACACCTGCAGAGCTTTGCTCCCTATGCCTACTGCTCACCCCCTCACCTTCTGCTACCCCTCACCCCAGTAAATCTCTCCCTTCTCTGCTACCCCTTTCTTCTAGGGACCCTGGGACTGGGCTACCCCTCACTCAGCCTCGTGGTAGTCCCTGCTCTTCTAGCCCACAGGTGGCCGTGGCTCCTGTGTTGTGAGCCATCTTCTGTCTGCTGTGTCCCACCATGTGCCACCATCTTCTGCTCTGGACCCTGCCTGGCTGCTTTTCCCACTCCCACAAATTCCTGCAGGTCCTTTTGTGTCCATTCTCCATGTCATGTTAGCTGGTGCCTTCTCACTCCCTGCTGTAAAGAGAAGCCTGTGTTTCAAGTTCTTCAACCACTCTTACCACCCTCCCCTGCTTACCACCCCCATTCTCTCCAGTTTCACAGATGGGAGCTGCTGCAGCCTCTAGGCTCTGGCTGTACTGCTCCTCCCTCCCCACAACTCCAACCAGGCAGTTGCTTAATCCCATTTTACTATTCCTCCAGTCTTCAACCTCTTTAGTCATATTATTCCTGAAGTAACCTCTGCAGTTTGTCTCAATTTTGCTCCTGTTTTGGCCTGGGCAGCACTGGTGGGTCACCTGGTACTTGTCCTTTGCTTGCTGTTTTTTAGATCATTCTCCTTTCTGCAATCACCTGCTTGCTTTATGATTCTTCCCCCCTTCAGATTCCTGGGATTCCTCTAAACTGGCCCCCTCTGTGCTCATTATTTGAAGCCGTTGCTGTAGTTTGCACCCTGGGGTGGGTTTTTAATTACCCCATGTACTGGAGGAGTCGCAGTAAGGGAGTTTTTCCCTAATTTAGCATAATTCAGAGTAAGGTTACACATGGTGTGTGTCTGCACTGGAGCTGCTGTGGCCCCTGCCTATGTGTGATGAGGCTCGGAAGCTGTGTCCCTGCCTGGGCTTGCACAGGCCTTGGGCCAGGAGCTACTGTCACTCAGGCTCTGAGTCTCAGCATGGTGTGGCATGAATGGACCTCTGGAGATCATCCAGCCCAACCACCCTGCTAAAAGCAGGGGCACCTACAGCAGCTTGCTCAGCATCACAATGGCCAGGGGGTTTTGGAAGCTTTCTGGAGGAGACTCCATAACCCCTCTGGGCAGCCTGGGACAGGGCTCCAGCACCCTCACAACAAAGAAGTTTCTCCTTGTGGAACCTCCTGGGTTCATGTTGCTGTTGCTTTTGAAGGCACAAGCTCAGGATGTAAAGAAAACCTTGGTGACCAGAGTGCAACCATGATAATTACTGTCTCAAATGCCTCTCCCTGTCCCTGGTTTGAAGCCAATTTGTTTAAACCAAATACTTCACTTCCTTTACAGTGAATGTGAAAACACTGAGCAGGGTCTGGAGTGCAAGAACACCAACACCAATGGTTTGCAGTGGAGAGTGTCATCGGAGTCAACGGACTCAGGTAGGGCTTTCCCAGCCCATACAGCGCGAGTAAGGCATGGAAAGCATCCTCTATTTCCATGGTTTCCAGGGATAGAGAACTAATCCCAGAATGCCAGCATGGTGGAGTTTGGAAGGGACCTCTGGAGATCATCCTGTCCACGCCCTCTGCTAAAGCAGAAGCACCCACAGGAGCTTGCCCAGGATTGCAATGGCCAGGGAGGTTTGGAATTCATCTCAAGAGAAGGAGACTCCACAGCCTCTCTGGGCAGCCTGGGCTAAGGCTCCAGCACTCTCACACCAAAAAATTTCTCCTTGGCTTCAGGTGGAACCTTCTGGATTCTGGTTTGTGCCTGTTGCCTCCCACCCTCCTGCCCCATTTAGATCTCATAGAATCATAGAGTCACAGGTGGGTTTAGGTTGGGACAGACCTTAAAGATTATATAGTTCGTCCCCCTACCCCCAGGCAGGGACACCACTAGACCAGGTTGCTCAAGGCCTCATCCAACCTGGCTTGGAACACTTCTAGGCTTGGAGCCTCCACAACATCTCTGGGCAACCTATTCCAGTGCCTCACCCCCCTCCTGGGGAGGAACTTCTTCCTAAGGCCTAATCTAAATCCAGCTTCTTCCATTTTGAAGCCATATTGATAAGCATCCCCTCTGTTTGCTTGCCTGCAATCCCTGCAGCCACTCCTTGTTCTGATGCTCATCAAAGGAAGAAAGCAGCCAAACGATTGCTCAGAAAGCTCCTACAGTTGATGGTTTGGGTCATGGGTGGTTTTGTTTTCTCTCTGATTATCCTGCAGTACATTAGCAGTGGAGCTGACACGGAGTTAAAACTGGTTCTGCCTCCACAAGGGAACTCTGCCAGAGGTGGCTTTTTGCTTTGGATCCCTCTTAGGATGAGGCTGTTACTCTGTCAGGCTTTGTGCTCCTGCAGGGTGTTTATTACCATTCTCTGATTGCCTTCATCTTCTGTGCTCTACCTGGTGAGAGCTCAACTCCTTATCATGAGTGTTTCAGCCTGTATTTAAGTAGAGAGGAATGAAGGTGAAGGCTGCTGAAGAGAGCCACAGACAGGAGACTTCCCTAGTTTGGGGTGACCCGTGAGTGTGTCTAGCTGTGTGCTGGGGCTAGAAAATGAGATTTGTTTCCCTGATTGTTGTCAGGACCTGTTGCATATCTGCACTCGGCTCTGAGTGGGCCCAGGGTGAGCTTCTGCCCTTCACACTGGGATAGCTTTGATGAGGGCATGTCATCAACCTGTGGCTTCTCTCTCCAAACCCAGCTTATGCTAACCTGCTGTGCTTAAGGCTGTCGAGGAGGGGCTTGGCCCATGCTTTGGGACTTCTTGGTGGCTGGTTGTTTACCTGAAACCTGGGAAGCTGCACCTGGGTGCTGAGCCTTGCCTAGAAGTGTGGTTTGTTGGGGTTGTTTTTTGCAGCTGAGATACTTTATCAGTGAAAATGAACCCCCTAACTTGTAGAATCAGGAAAACTTCTGATACTTCATTCAGTGTCTCAGGCCGACTCTGGATAGGTCTTTTCAGCCTTCAAAGGAGCTTTATGAGCTGCTCAAATAAGAGTAGAGCCCACTAACCCCAAAGTGGGACAGAATAACCAAGCTTGCTAACTCTGCATTTCCTTATTGCCTCTTGGTTTTGGAGACAGGAAACACAGAAGATCTCTCTCATGGTGAAGGCTTCTGCAATACTGAGACCACTCCTTGCCCTGTTAGGCAGATTCTCGGTAGTTTCAAATGATCTAGATGGTCACTGGAGCAGCAACAAGCCTTGCCATGAAAGTGTATAGTGTGTTGGCCATTCTCTAGGCCATGCAATGATGCTGTGATACAAAACCTCCTGAGGGATCTGTGCTTCAGGAGGCTTGCTATTTCTACTTACATGCTTAATATTCCACTTGGGTTGTGGCCAGGGAGCTCTTGCTGCTGTCTCCACCCTCAGGTGTTGATGGCCTTTTCACACTCTGGAATGAGCCCAAAATTCCTTCCTGTGAAGAGGTGTAACTAAAACCATGGATTAAAATCTGCTAAAGGAGTAAGTTGTGTGTTGAGAACTGTGTGTGAGAAAGCCAAGACTATTCCATATTCTGTGGATGTTCTAGGCAGGGCTAGGGAAGCTTTTTGAGTTGCTTCTGCTTTTCCCCACCTGCTTAGGGCTAATCCAGCAAGATGCAGTGTCTGTAACTGCTGTGGACTTCTGCACTGAGCTGAGGCTGCAGGTGGGGCCTTCTACATCAGTTTCCTGTCCAAACTCAAGATCCTTCTGAGCAAATCCTTAGCAGCATCCCATACTTGCTGTTTCCTGTATATAATGGAGACAATTACTGTCTCTCCTCTGCAGGTTGTGCTTTGGATTCACCTGGACCTGCAACCTCAAATGATATAATGGAGGAAACGTATGTATCCATATGCTCAGCCTGACTTTGGTGGTTCACCTTTCACCACCACCAAACTGGGGGTCATGAAGCCTGGGGTGGCTTCTGCTTTGCTGGGACATGTGCAGTGGGCTCTTTTCCTTCAGCCTCTAGAAGCTGTAGTGCTCTGCAGCCAGAGGTGCTGGGCTTTGTGGCTTCTTTGTGTCCCAGCGTGCTTAACTAGCCTTGGCTCTGAGTTACTGTGGTGTTGGACCAACCAAACTCTGAGTGTGACATGGGCACCTTGCCAGGAGTCTGGGGCTGCTCCAACTTCCATGCAAGCTGCAGTCTTCACTCAACACTGAGTTTGTGCTTTGTGCCTTAAACTGACAGCAAGCACTTGCTGTGATCTTGGATTCTGCCTTTCTTAGATTAGAATTGTCCTGCTTCCCTGAAGAGCCTGTTCCAGACTTTGACAACCCTTTCAGTGACGAATTTCCTTCTAATGCTCAACCTAAATCTCCCAGCTTGAGACTGTTTCCTCTTGTCCTGTCGCTTGCTCCTTGGGAGAAGATACCAACCCTACCTTGCTCCAACCTCCTTTCAGGCAACTGCAGAGAGCCAGGAAGTTTCCACTCAGCCTGCTTTTCTCCAGGCTCAGTAACAGCTGCTCCTCAGCAGTCCTGTTCTCCAGACCCTTCACCAGCATTGTTGCCTTTCTCTGAACACACTCCAACCCCTCAATATTCTTCTTGGAGGGGCCCAAAATTGACTCAAGCGTGTGGCCTCACCGGTGCCCAGGGGGACAATGCCTGCCTTGCTCCTGCTTGTCACACCATTGCTGATCCCAGCCAGTATAATTTGGTTTTCTAAATATTTTTGTCCCTAATCTACTATGCCCAGGGCTGGGGAGCTGATGCCCTTGGTCTCTGATTGAATCCAGATGACCTGCATCCTTTGGTCCTTGCTTCACTGGGCTTTGATTCCTTCAACAGAGCTTCTTGCCCAAGCAATGCTGAAAGGAATTGTGTTGGGGAAGGAGTGTAGCTCGTGTTTCAAGGACTAGACGAGGTCCTTGAAGTCCTCCAGCTTACCTTCTGGGGAAGGCAAAGTCTTCAGGAAACCTCTTGGCTTCTGCTTAGAGCTCCCTGACTGAAACATGAAGTTGATTTTTTTTTTTTTTGGGTCTGCTGTCTTTTGGTGCTAATTCTGGGGGTGTCTCTCTTGCTTTTAGGTTTGAGAAAGCAATTCTTGAGTCCAGCAGGATAAAGTAAGTATAATTCTGTTTGAATTTCTTTGTTGGTGACTTGGGGCTAATGGAGGTGTGGAAAAAGAGTGTGTTCTATTCATCTTGCTGCCTCTTTTAATACAAAATGTTGATCTAAGTCTTGGTGGTTTGTTTTTGTTGCAGCCTTCGGATACCGTTGAGAAGAATCCATTCGCTGCCAGTAAGTGAGGGTGGTCTTGGTGTAACTGTTAAAGGAGTTTTGTGTGTTTTAAGTGGGTTTTAGGTAAATATGTTCCATATTTTTCTTGGTCTTCTGGCTTCGAGAAGAGCTGCTGTGGTGCTTAATGAAAACTGCAGCTCCTAACCTCAAAACCTCATTGATGTTGGTGTGAAACCTCAGTGGTGTGACTCTGTCACCAGCACAGCTGAGGCATTTGGTACCTGCACCAGCTGTTAGCACAAAAGACTCCTGCTTGTAGCTCAGGACAGAGGCATTGCAGCCATTATTTACCTGCTTTCCAAAGAGGAAATTGCAAAAAAACTGACCTGGGTCTTCTGTGTGGACATCGTAGCAAAGCCTCCTGGGATCCAGCCCTTCTCTGAAGAGGAACCATTCTGACTCTCTGAAGAGTGATTTTAAACTGCTGGAGCAAGATGAAAATAAGGAGAATGTAAGTGCTGCTTTTCTGGTGCTGGAAGAGGCAGTTTCCTTTTGTCCTCTTGCTGCTTCTTTGGGAGAAGCACCCAATCCACACCTTTTAATTTCCACCAAGAGAATTTAGTAAGGGCACCTGTCTATCAGCAAATGGGGTAGAAAAGGGCTTCTCTCACTCTGCCTGGCTCTCATTTGGCCATAAATCCTTACCTGGCTTCTCACAGGAGATCTCAAGGGACAGGTCTTGCACTTGCGAGTGATTCATAGAATGGTTTGGGTTGGAAGGGACCTTAAAGATCATCCAGTTCCAGCCCTGCTGCCCTGGGCAGGGACTCCTTCCACTAGACCAGATTGCTCAAGGCCTCATCCAACCTGGCCTCGAATACCACCAGGGAGGGGACATCCATGGCCTCCCTGAGCAATCTGATCTTCAGGGTCTCTTCCAACCTGAGTGATTCTGTGTACTAGATAGCAAGAAGATGAAAACTTGATTATCTCGAATGAATCCCTAGTGTAACATCTTGACTTTGAAAATAGTCCCCTCCAGACTGCTCTTGTTGATGTCAGGGAACTTAAATCCAAGATGCCAGGTAGTTTGACAAGAACTAAACAGCTGCAACAGTCCCAGCAACTCCCACAGTGTCTAATCCTGGTCAAATGATCACTTTGCTACTTCTTTTTTCCCTAAATCCAGGAATTGTTTGAGTTTAAGAAGCCAACCAAACCAGCTTCTCGTTGTCCTGTGCATGTAAAGGAAGAAAAAGGGATTCCTGGGTCAAGACAGAATTCATCTCCAACTCAGATGGTAAGTGCCATGGAGCTCTCCACAACCGGTTCTCACCTGCATATCTGCACACCAACCATCTGGGAGAAAAAAGCCACATCCTGCTTCTCAGACAATGCTGTTAATTACCACTCTGCAGCTGCCAGCTAGAGGGACTTCATAATGAGTTATCAAAATTTCACAGATAACAAAGTCCTCAGGGTTGGCTTTTGGGGGTGGTCAGAGGTTTGAAACTTGGATTGTCCTGCAGCAGGACAAGTCATTGCAGAGGGTGTGGTGCAGTGTGCTGGTTTGAGTTAATTGGAATATTTTAATAGAGAAAAATTGTACTATAGGCTGTGAAGGAAAACAGTGGTGATGTCTACTTCACTCATAGGCTTGCTGCGATGTTTAGGTATAAGAAAACCAAAACAAAGAAGATAAGAGTCTCTCGAGCTGGCAGTCTGGGTCACGAGGGACTTGCTTGCTGCTTGGGTCTTGGGCTAGCAGCTCTGGCTTCTCCTCTCTGTTGAGTAATTTCACTAACCACTTTTCTTCTAATCCTCCCCTGCCGATCCTCCTTGCGCGTAAGCCAAACCTTGGGGTAAGGTGTGGGGGTGGGGAGAAGGTGGAAGGGTGGTTGGGAGCCCCTCCTGCGGTCTCTGATTTCTGGGAGGGGTGTTGTGTGTCTGTATTACCTTAAACTTGTATATTTCTGTAAATATTCCTGTATATACTGTATATATTTGCTTGTATATTGTGCTGAGCTGTAAATAGAGCTTCATCTCTTAACTTCCAGCCGGCTGAGTATTAGTCTGGGTCATTTTAAAGTGTGGGGGGGCGGGGAACTCCCAAACCGTCACATGTAGTAAATCAAGAAGTGTGGACATAGGTGTGAAACAGAGCAATTTTTGATTTTACTCTTAAAGCAGATGTTCCAGGTGCATCTGCCTCAAGATATAAACTATGAAGCCAACTATATGCATGCAACTGGGTCTTCTGTCCAGGAAAGAAGGAAATGTCACCTTATTCATAGTCTGTTGCTTAGAAATGATGGCTCCTTGCACAGAAAGGGAGCTGGGGACTAAGCTTTAGGGTGAAGAGTTTCCTCCTACTGTAGGTTAGACCTCAGGAAGAAATTCTTCCCCGTGAGGGTGGAGGGGCAGTGGAACAGGTTGTCCAGGGAAGTTGTAGAAGCTCCAAGTCTGAAGGTGTTCAAAGCCAGGTTGGCCAGGGCTTTGACCAACCTGATCTAGTATGAGATGTCCCTGCCCATGGCAGGAGTTGGAATCTTTAAGGTCCCTTCCAACTCAAAACAGTCTTTGATCCTCCTTAGCACTCTTGACCTTGTGCTTATCAGCTACAGAGTTGATGTGAATTCTTCTTCCTTTTGACACCATCCCTGTCGCTCCTTTGCACCTCCACTGCAGAGCTTCTGCCAGAGCAGAGGCTTGGTGCTTAATGAGGTGAATTAAGCACTCTGCTGTTGGAGGGATCAAACAGAAGTACAGGGGCTCAGTTTGGGGTCACTGTGCTTGGAATCGTGCAGTGAGAGTTTGGCATCACTCCTGGGGTTACATCCTGCCCGGAAGAGGGGGGAGTGTTACTAAAACTGTCTTCTCTCAACTGCCCATGGGTGAACAGGAGAACTACAGGTCAGCTTTTCTGCAGCACTCTTCTGTGCCTTCATCTGAGAGTGAAGATGATGACGGCTTCCTAGAGCTGCTGGATGATCAAGATCTGAAGGTAGGAGGGAAATAGGATGGACATTTTACATCTACAGTGAGGAATCGGAGACCCTGGAACAGGTTGCCTAGGGAGGTTGTGGATACCCCCTCCCTGAAGGTGTTCGGGCCAGGTTGGATGTGACCTTGAGATACCTGGGCTAGTGGGAGGTGTCCCTGCCTGTGGCAGGGAGTTGGAACTGGATGATTTTTAAGGTCATTTCCAACTCAAACCATTCTATGACACTTCCAACACAGCTGGACGTGTCCTACTAGCACATGTCTTTTGATATATATGTGTGTTCTAGCAGAGCTCATTGTGGGAACTCTTTTTAGAGTTTAGTAAGGAAGATCTCTTCCAGCTCTTCAGATTTCAGTGTGTCTGTTCTGGTTCCTGGGGCAGACAGTGTGAGATACTGGGAGTGACCAGCAGCTGTGGTCAGAGTTGCTGCTGTTCTTGTTGGCAGGTGAGAACTGCATCAGGAAGCAGAGGGATGTGCCTCAAAATGATGATGGGATTTGTAACAGCTTACTAAAAGAGCTGGATGTGATAACTTGCTTTCCAGCCACTTCAATAGAGGACTGCTACTGCTGGCTGGGTTGAAAATACTAAAGTTTTGTAGAAACATCCTTGTTAACCCATCAGTGACTGGACAGATCTTGTCTCCTCCAGCATGTCTCCACTCGTTTCTGTTATTTCACTGATTGAATTAAATTCCCAGAACTGCCCTGCCAGCCAGATCCAGCAGCAGTCTTTGCCCAGGCTGTGCAGAAGCTGCACTTAACACTCCCTGCCCATAGTAAGCTAGAGGAGAATGAACTTCCTTTCTTCCCCAGAACGATGAGGAGATAACATCTGACATGTCGAGCCTCTGGACCGCGCCGCTGGTCATGAGGAAAGCGGACAATCGGGTGAGTGTTCTGGGAGAGCACAGCAGGGCACGGCCCACAACGCTGGGCTGCAGTTCTGACTGCTGGGACAAGTGACCCCTGCTGACGGCAAAAAAGAACATCTGGGATAAACCCCCTCCAGTGTCCTGTGATCTCCAAAGCCTGTTCCTGGTCGGCCTTGTCAGTGTGGAACAATGCTCATTGTATGTGTGCAGGTATTAACTTCTGTTTACAAACCCCCTGGATAAATGTGAGAAGATCTTAGCTTCCCTTATCAGATATTTGTTGATGTGCCTCCAGGACATCCTGCACAGCCTCGCCTGAAGTGCCTGCAACTCCGCCTTCTGATAATAGACTGTGAAGAGTGTTTAGATTCCTGAAAAAAAAAGCTCCTTAATCTGCTGATTGTCAACTAATAGGGATAAATCACCAAGCCACATCATGGCAGGGGTTGGAAGCTCAACCCCCCTGCTGAAGCAGGTTTACTTGCAGCAGCTTGCCCAGGATCATAATGTCCAGATGAGTTTGGAATCTCTCCAAAAAGGGAGACTCCACAACCTCTCTGGGCAGCCTGGGGCAGGGCTCCATCACCTTCACAACAAGAAGTTTCTCCTCCTGGTCAGGTGGAACCTCCTGGGTTCCACTTTGAGCTCGTTACCCCTTTTCCTGTCCCTGGGCACCACTAACAAGAGTCTGACCCCTTACTCTTGTTCCCCGTGGTCCCTTAAGCTCTTGGTGAGCATGGAGAAGATCCCCTCTGGGTCTGGTCTTCTCCAGACTCAACAGCCCCAGGTCTCTCAGCCTTCCCTCCTCACAGAGAAGCTCCAGGCCCCTCAGCAGCTTCCCAACCTCCACTGGATTCTCTCTGGTAGTTCCCAGTCTCTCTTGAACTGGGGAGCCCAGAACTAGGCCCAGTCTTCCAGCTGTGGCCTCCCTAGGGCAGAGCAGAACGGCACACTGCTCACACATCACCCATTCTGCACAAGAAATGAATGTTGCTGGAGAAGAAGATCCTGAGTTTGGGTGATTTTTAACCTCCTGCTGTTGTGCAGTGGCAGAATCTTGGAGAAGGCACCATTTATAGTGTAGTCTGAAAGTCTGAGACTTGCTTAGTTTCTAAGACAACTCTTCTTCCTTGCAGGCCAAGCGTTGCCGCTTGTTTGGCTCTTCACCACTGTCTGGTGGTGTAGGAAGGACCACCCAGAAAAGGATGGAGAGATTCCAGGAAGAGAACTCTCCAGGGAAAAGCAGGAAGAGGAAAAGCCTACCTGAAGCACCTTCTGAGGACTCAACGGTTGGTGGCCTGGCATCCAGTTTTGTAGTCAGGGAAATTGATTAGGAGAGGATCTAACATGGGTGTCCAGTTTGAAGGTTTACAAGTGAGCTTTCTGGGGCGAATTTCCAGCAAAACTGGGTTTTCTCTGCATGGTGCAGGAGATCTCGGGGAGCTGATGTAGTAGTGGCATGGTACTGAGTTTTGCCTTCATCCAAAGGGAAAGGTGGAGAGATGTAGTTCAGGGCTTCAGAGTAATCTTTGAGCTTTTGTCCTGGGGAAAGAATCTCTGCTGTCTGTTCTTGGTGTTGATCTTTAACCTCTTGTCTTTCAGAGCTTGAAAATGGTGAAGACACAATCCTTCATGGCAGAGATTGAAAGCATTTTGGATAGTGACCAAACAGACCTCATTGGGGACTTCTCCAAGGTAATTTGAGTGATTCGATGGCCAAAGGTTAATTTGGATATTTCACTGGTCTCAGACTAGGGAAATGCTTTACTTGGGTTTCTTCAGCAGTCCAAACCACAGACTGGTTTGGGTTGGAAGGGACCTTAAATATCATTTGTGTTGCAACCTACTGCCATGGGCAGGGACACCTCCTAGTAGATGAGGTTACTCAAGGTCCCATCCAGCCTGGCCTTGAACACTTCCAGGTTTGGAGCTTCCTCAGCTGCTCTGGACAACTTGTTCCAGTGCCTCACCACCTTCGTAGGGAAGAATTTCTTCCTCATGCCTCATCTAAATCCAGCTTCTTCCAGTTTGAAGCCATGACCCTTCATCCCATCTCTGTGCCTTTGTACAAAATCCCACTCCAGCTATCCTGGAGCCCCTTTCAAATCTAAGGTCTCCCTGCAGGTTTCTGTTCTCTAGGATGAGCACCTCTCTTAGCCTGGCCTCAGTGGAGGGGTTCCAGCCTTCCCATCATCTTTGTGGCCTCCTCTGCACCTGCTCAAACACTGGTAGTTAATCACTGGGGCAGGCTGTTGGTGAGCTGGGTGCTGTGTGCTGGACACAAACCAAATCATTTGCAGCGGTTCAAAAAGCTTTTCAAAATACCTTTGGCATGCGAGCCAAAAATTAAACTTTTGTCCTTGGATTTTTAGAACTTGGTTTTAACTCTTGAGCTTTGCTGAAGAGATTCTTGCCCACAAAGCATGTTCCTGAATAGACACCAGGCTATGTCCTTCATGGCTCACCTTTGGAATTCCATCAGTTCATTGCTGTCTCTCTCTTACAGAGTTATTTATTCCACACTGTTGATGGGAAGCATCAAGATTTGAAGTACATTGACTCAGAAATGGTATGTCTTTCAGGGCCAGCAGCAAAAGTGCTTTTCTGGGTGAGGGAATGACACATAAACATCTCAAAGCAACTGAGCTCTGGGGGTTTGTTTCAGATTGTGTCTGTGCTGACTGGGAAGTATGCCAGCTTCATCAAGAAGTGTGTCATCATTGACTGTAGATACCCTTATGAGTATGAAGGAGGACACATCAAGGTATGTTGACCACCCAGGAGCAGTGTGGAGGTGTCTGGAGATGCAAACAGGTCATTTAGCCCTGTGTGGGGTTGCTCTTGACTCCCCAGTATCTGAGGCTGTTAGAGCCAAGGTGCCCTAGTGCCCCACTGGCATCTGTGATCCTGTTAAACCCACACACAGCCTAAATCCCAGGACACTGAGCTCACACTTGGTTCATAAAGTGACTTTTCCCCCAAAAGGAGGGAATGTTCCACTTGCCTTAAGGCAGAGGTGGTGGCCTGTGTGGCAAGCAGGGAGATGGTTCCAGGACACATGCTGCCCAGCATCCTGGTATGTAGGGGAGCTAAAATCAGGATATCGAATGCTTTAAATGGAATCATAGAATCTCTGATCCATTTAAGCTGGAAAAGACCTCTAAGATCCAGTCCAATCATTACCCTGGCATTGCCAGGTCCCTGCTAAACCATGGCACTGAGCACATTTCCACAGCTTTGAAACCCCTCCAGGGCTGATGGGAACACCACAACTGCCCTGAGCAGTCTGGACCAAGCTTGGGTTTGGAGTTGCTCCCAATAGCTGAAGAGAGCTGCCAGGACACTTAAGATGAGGAAACGGCTTGCACACACCTGGGATGGGTTTTATTGGTTGTGCCTCTGCCTTCACAGGGTGCTGTGAACCTGCACATGGAGGAAGATGTCGAAGACTACTTGCTGAAGAAGCCAATCCAGCCCTCTGAAAACAAACGTGTGATTGTTGTGTTCCACTGCGAGTTCTCCTCAGAGCGAGGCCCTCGAATGTGAGTTGTTTCTCACACCCCTAGGTCAGGACCTACTGCTGTGCTGGTGGACAGCAAGCTTTCAGGGTGGCACCAGTTGCTGTGCCAGAGTTTGTCACAAGCAGATGTCAGCTGTCACCTCTTGTCAGGGATGTGGCACAGCCAATGATGTGAGTGGTGGTGTTGATGTTGGGCTGGCTCACAGGAGAACAGTTCGGGTTTAAGACCATGGAGTCTAACCATGGGTGCAGCACTCCCAGGTCTCTGCTCAACCATGACCCTCAGCACCACATCTCTATGGCTTTGAAACCCCTCCAGAGGTGGGGCCTCCACCACTGCCCTGGAAGTGGGAGTGCCCTATTCTTGGGCACGTGCTGGATCATCTCCAGCTGCTGTCATGACTTCCCCTGCCCAGGTCCTTTTCCACCAGGGAGTTTCCAGCCACTCTGCCTCTAGCTTGAAGCCTTCATGGGGCTGATGCAACCCAAGGGCAGGACCCCTGGCTTCGTTGAACCTCATCCCATCGACATCACTCATTGTTCTAGCTTGGTGACACCCCTCTGTAGATCACTCCTGAGCCTCCAGCTGTCATCTGCAAACTGACTGAGGGAGCCTCAATCCCTTTGTCCATATCATGGATAAAGAGACTGAAGAGATGTGGCCCTAGTGCTGAGCCCTGGGGAACACCACTGGTGACCAGCCCCCAACTGGAGTTAACTTCATTCCCTGCATTCTTTGGGTCTAGCCATCAGCTGGTTAAGCCAGCAAATTCTCCACCCATCCAAGCCATGAGCAGGTAGTTTCTCTAGGAGAATCTTGTGGGAGAGAACATCAAAAACTTTACTGAAGTCCAGGTAGACACAACCACAGCCCCTTTCTCATCCACTTGTGCTTAGAGATGGAAAAGCAACGCCAGTTAGGCACAACTTGTGGCCTGTTAGCCTGTTCCTGACATGATTTCTGTAACCCCCGAGGAGTGGGAAGGTTGGGTGGGAGCTGTTCTTCTGCAGTGTTTGTGGAGTGCAAGGTTTGAGGTGGGATTTTTCCCTGCTGCAGGTGCCGGTTTTTGAGGGAGCAAGACAGGCTGCGCAACGAGTACCCCAGCCTCTACTACCCAGAGCTGTACATACTGAAGGGTGGCTACAAGGACTTCTTCTTACAGTGCCGTGTGAGTAGCCTTTTCTTTGCCTCCTCCACACTGAGAGGAGAGGAAACCACAGCTAAATGCTGCTGCATTTCCTGTTTCTTCACCCTTCTCTTTGGAGTGGAGTTGTTTTTCCTGGGGTGGCTTTCCCTGCTCTGTTTCATGGTGCTCTCCTGCACTAGGAGAAGTTCATAGATTCACAGAATGGTTTAGGTTGGAGGAGATCTTAAAGATCATCCAGTTCCAGCCCCCCTGCCATGGGCAAGGACACCTTTCACTAGACCTGGTTGCTCAAGGCCCCATCCAACCTGGCATTGAACATTTCCAGGGAGGGGACATCCACCACTTCCCTGGGCAACCTTTTCTAGTGTCTCACCACCCTCATTGTAAAAAAAATTCTCTCCTAATATCCAGTCTAAGTCTACTATTCATTAAAGTTGGGAAAGACCTCTAAGATCATCAAGTCCAACCTTCTACCCAGCACCTCCATGACCATGTGCTGAGGTGCCTCATATATTCTTTCCTTGAACATCTGCATTAATGGTGACTCCATAACCTCCCTGGGCATTCCCATGCCTTAACATCTGGTGGTGAGTGAGGCTCCTCGGGCCTGTTCTATACCTCAATGCTGAGAAGTTTTCCCACTTATCTCAACAGTCAAACACAACCCTGCCCTTATAGAATGACCAAGAGCTCACAGTGTTGTTTAGAGGAGGAATTGAAGAGGGCTGGGAGTGAAGAGAGGCTTAGGTTGCTGCCTGACAAACAGAAACCTCAAGTCTCACATTTACACTAAACTAGCAAAGCTGAAAAGCTGCAGCTTTGGGTTTCCAGCCTCTAATTCTAAAAAGAGAAACAAAAAAATACTCAGCAGCTCTTTGTGGTGCTCAGAGCTTGGTGTTTCACTGGGCTTCTGCTGCTTCAGCACATCAGTGGCTGAACTCTCCTCCTCCAGCTGCTTCTCCCTGCTGCACTAACACCAGCACTAGCCTGACTGGCACTTTGGTCCCATGCAGAATCCCACTGCACTTTGGAGTGTCTGTGGGATTCTGTCACTTGGTGCATGTCATTAGAGGGATGTGAGACATTTGGGCCTCTCTAGGGCTGTCTGGGTGGACCTAGGTATTATTTCCTGGAGGGATATTTGATCTCCCAGTGCTGGGGTGCTGGTGTTGGTGGCAATGACTGCTGCACTATGGGATTGGTTCTCATTGGCATTTGACAGCAGTGGGTTCTTTGGTTTTGTTCTGGAGCCCTCTGCCAAAGTAGGAGGACTAAGGACCTCAAGATGGCAGCATGGAACAACCAGCAGCAGCTTTTGATGCTTTGCTGGGAGGTCCAGGAGCTAGCCAGGGAGCCACAAGCATTCATACATTCTGTGCTATCTCAACGTGAATGCTTGATAGACTTGGGTTGTGTCTTGGTGTCTGCCGGGAGCTCTGGGGTGAGAGCTGGGTGCACAGTGCTGAGTCCTTCATGTCACTGCAATTTGCTCCTGAAGTGGCTGTAAGCTGAGCAGCACTTGGCTTTGGTATGAAGGCCCTACACTGGGTAAGGGGGGCTGCTTCTCTTTATTTGGTGAGTCCAGAGGAAGGCAAAAAAGATGATCAGAAGGCTGGAGCAGCTCTCCTGTGAAGATAGGCTAGGGGAGTTGGGGCTGTTCAGCCTGGTGAAGAGAAGGCTCCAGGGAGACCTTAGAGCTGGATTTCAGTATCTGAAGGGGATCTACAGGAGAACTGGGGAAGGACTCTTTAGAAGGGCTTGTGGTGACAGGATGAGGGGCAGTGGTTTGAAATGGGAGCAGGGTAGGTTTAGGTTGGACACCAGGAGGAAATTCTGCACAATGTGGGTGGCGAAATGCTGGAACAGGTCCCCTGGGGATGTGGTTGAGTCCCCATCCCTGGAGACATTGGAGGTCAAATTTGACGTGGCCTTGGGCAACCTGACGTAGTTGATGTCCCTGCTCACTGCAGTGGGCTTGGACAAGATGACCTCTAAGAGGGTCCCTTCCAACCCAGTGCAATCTGATTTTGTGAGTTGAGTGGTTAGTACAAGGCTCTATTGCTTGAGGCTCATGGCTCCTGTGACATGCTGAAAGGAGCAGACATTGAGTTGCTGGAGCATGCCTAGAGAAGGTCACTGAAGCTGGTGAAGGCCCTGGAGACCAGGTCTGATGAGGAGTGGCTGAGGGACCTGGGGTTGTTCAACCTGGATAAAAGGAAGCTGAAGGGAGACCTTTTGGCACTCTCAAACTCCCTGAAAGGAGGCTGGAGCCAGTTAGGTTGGATGTGAGAAATTTTTCCTTCCTGCAAAAGTGGTCAGGCACTGGAATAAACTGCCCAGGGAGGTTGGTGGTGTCATCATCCCTGGAGGTGTTGGAGACATGTGTGGATGTGGCACTTGGGGACATGGTTTAATGACCATGGTGATGTTGGGTTGATGATCTTCGAGGTCTCTTGCAATCCAAACAATCCTATGATTCTCTTTCCCCAGAGCTTCTGCGAGCCCCAGAGCTATCGCCCCATGCACCACGAGGACTTCAAAGAAGACTTGAAAAAGTTCCGTACCAAAAGCCGCACCTGGGCTGGTGAGAAGAGCAAAAGGGAAATGTACAGACGCCTGAAGAAGTTCTGAGAGCTGAGCCCCACCAGCACAGACTGTGCACCATGGAGGGGGGAGGCTGTGGTGGGAGAGGGACATGGTCTGGTGGTTCTTGGGTACCCTGGGAGCTGATTCTTGTCAGGCTGCCACCCGGAAACAGCTTCTCATGGTCTAGGACATGCCCCACAGCCTGATGGGCTGAGAGAAGAGGCTGTCACCTGCCTGAGGGGCTCAGCAGGTGCATGGTGGTGTGAGTAGTCAATGAATTTTAGTGCCTGTTCTCTTTTTATTCTCTGCTCCCCACCTCATTTTTTTTTTTTCATTATTTTATTTAAATACAGTCAAATGAAGCCAGTGCTGCTGTGAATCCTCTGGGTTGTGCTCCAGCTGGTTTCTGCTGAAGGGCAGCTTTTTGGGGAGTGTGTTTGGGGTTGGGTGGGGGTATCGAATTATTTTACTCAGCTGCAGGTTGAGTTCTGTGGGTTTGTTGTTGTTTTTTTTTTTTTTTACTTCCTCATGGGTCATGATGAAGTGATAATGGGGAAATGGCTTATTCCAGAGAGAGGTTCCTACCTTGCTGAACTCCTGCTCTCCACTGTGGAAGGCTGCTTGTTCTACCTAGAGCTCAGATCTGCCTGTGTAATGTCATGGTCATTTGAGTTCAGCTGCAGCTTTACTTGGCTGTTTCCAATCTGGGGAAACCAGGAACCAAAGGCCATTCAGAATGGGGCTGGTTTGGGTGGTCCCAGAAGCAGCAGGTGGCAAAGCTCTGTCACCTGGATTTCCGACAGCAGCAGTTTGCTGCTGCTCTCTCTGAGACTCTGTGCAAATCCTCATTAAAGGTCGCCAGGAAAGAGCCCTGCCAGGATGCTTCTGAAGCTGCTCCTGCTGGGGCTTTGGCCCTTTCTCCAGCAGCAGCAGAAGCACCTTCTGCCAGGAAAAGCAGGAGCTAGAATGGAGGCTTCGAGAGCCCTTGTGGAGCTGCAGGGGCCGCGGCGGGCTCCAGTGTTCACCGATACTCTCCTATGGGTACCGGCGGTATCCCATGCTAACTGGCGCCCCCTGGCGGTCATCCGTGTTCGCTGTCGCTCGCCAGTGTCCTCCCGCCGCTGCAGGGATGGCTTGTGGGCAGCAGATGGCAGCCGCTGCGCTCGCTGCTTGCACAGAGCTGCCGATGCCCTTCAGGAGGGGCGAGCTGCAGGGTGGCACAGCAGGGTCCAACTGCGGCGAGGCGACTTCTGAGGGTTGAGGCCGCTTACAGCCGCCGTGATTATATTTTGGAGGGTTAGGCTCCATGGGTGAGACTTTGCTCTAGGGACTTGTGGTCTTTCTGTCAGTGCCCCCTCTCACTTTTTGTGGAGTGGAGGTTCCAGTCTCACATCTGAGGCTCCAGTGGCCACTTCTCCCTTGTCTTGCTGACTTTAGCCTCTCTCGCCTGGCTATGCCACATCCTCCTCTCCTAAGCATGCCTGGGGACACCGTATGGCTGCAAGCTGTGGGCCAATCACAGTCCTGCTTCGGGGAGTAACCAATCACAGGCTGCTGCTGTGACCAAGGGCAAGTGCTGTGGCCAATGGGCTTGAAGGCTCTACTGGGAGTGACCATTGAAAGCTGCACTGGGGGAGGCCATCGAAGGCTTTAGTGAGAATGACCATTGAAAGCTGCACTGGGGGAGGNGGGGAGGCCATTGAAGGCTCCACTGGGAGTGAGCACTGAAAGCTGCACTGGGGGAGGCCATTGAAGGCTCCACTGGGAGTGAGCACTGAAAGCTGCACTGGGGGAGGCCATTGAAGGCTCCACTGGGAGTGAGCACTGAAAGCTGCACTGGGGGAGGCCATTGAAGGCTCCACTGGGAGTGAGCACTGAAAGCTGCACTGGGGGAGGCCATTGAAGGCTCCACTGGGAGTGAGCACTGAAAGCTGCACTGGGGGAGGCCATCGAAGGCTTCAGTGGGAATGAGCACTGAAAGCTGCACTGGGGGAGGCCATCGAAGGCTCTAAAGGGGGGGTGATTGTTGAAAGCCCCACTGGAAGAAGCTCATAGAAATTCCACTCAGGGAGGCTATTTGAGGGCCCCTAGGTGGAGGCAACTTCTCTTGTTCCTTGCTTACCAGGGCTAAAGGCTTAAGGTGGTGCTGGTGCATGTGTGGCTGTGGGACAGTGAACAGCTCCCCTGTCCTTTTTTGCCATAAGAAGGAGAAACATGATGATCACATGGAATCGTAGAACTGTTTCAGCTGGAAAAGAGCTCCAAGAGCATTGAGGCCAACCACTGACCTCACACCACTACAACCATGTCCCAAAATGCAATCTCTGTTTCCTTAACCTTTTCCAGGCATGCAGACTCCACCACTTCAGCCTGTTCTGATGCCTGACCAGGCATATTTTTTCCCCCATATCAAATGCAAACCTCCCCTGAGGCCAATTGCTCCTCTTCTATCACTTAATACTAGAGAGAAGAAAGCAGCTCTTACCTCACTCCAGCCTCCTTTCAGGGAGTTGCAGAGAGCAATGAGGTCTCCTTCAGCCTACATAATCTCCATTCCCTCAGCTGCTCCTCACCAGCTCTGTTCTCCAGGCCCCTTGCTGGACACACTCCAGCCCCTTTATGGCCTTCTTAGAGTGAGTCGCCCAAAACTGAACACAGGATTCGAAGTGGGGCCTCACTGTTGCTGAGCACAGGGGCATGATCCCTCCCCTGGTCCTGCTGGACACATCATTGCTGATCCAGCCAGGATGCTGGTGGCCTTCTTGGCTACTTGGGCACACTGATGGCTCATGGTCGGCTGCTGTCAACCAGTTCCCTCAGGTCCTTTTTCTGCTGGGCAGTTTTCCAGCCTCTCTGCCCCAAACCTGGAGCGTTTATGAGGTTGTTGTGACCCAAGGGTCACAAGACCTTGGCCCCGTTAAACCTCAAGCGGTTGAGCTTGACCCAATCAATCCAGCTTGGCCAGATCCTTCTGCAGAGCC
>VWYK01015645.1:0-20599 GCA_013399775.1 Semnornis frantzii | reverse complement strand
AAAAAAAATACATTATAGGCTGTGAAAAGCAAACAATGGTGATGTCTATTTCACTCATAGGCTTGCTGAGATGTATAGAAACAAGGACACATAGATAACAAGAGTCTCTCTGGGAGATGCTGTGTCTTCTGGCTTTCTGCTGTGTAACCCAACTCATCATTCTGCTTCTAACCTCTCTTGCCCATCCTCCAAACTCACCTTGCACATAAGACAGATGCTAAGACAGGGTAGAAGGGTGGTTGGGAGCCACTCCTGGGGACTCTGATTTCTGGGAGGGGGATTGTGTTTCTGTATTACCTTTGACTTGTATATTTCTGTAACTATTCTTGTCTGTTGTGTATATATCTGCTTGTATATTGTGCTGAGCTGTAGATAGAGCTTCAGTCCTTAACTTCCAGCTGGCTGAGTCTAATCTGGGTGATTTTCACAGAGTGGGGGAGCAGGTAACTCCCAAACCATCAAATCTTATTGCAGAAGGTGTTTTGAGTGACTCTGATCCAGGAAAGGTGCTGGATTAGATGGTCTGCAGAAGTCCCTTCCACTCCCCAGCATGCTTGGATTCTGTGATTATCAAATGCTTAGACACCACTTAATGCAGAATGGTGGACACTGAAAACCTGCTCCTGCCCCCATTCTTCCAACACAGGCACCATTTGCTCAACATCATCTTCCCCATCATGCTCCTGTTGAAGCTGTGGTAACTACAAATGAATGGCAGCTTAAGGCAAAATAAATCTAACAAATCAAAGTCTGTACCTTTATTTTCTATCTTATGTAAAGAAATTTCAGGAATTTTGATCAGGTTCTGCATGAACTCCACCTTCATTCTGCCTTTCCACTGTCATATAAATCTGTGTCAAAATCTCTCATTATGTTGAAATTAGATGGGGAAAAAATAGGACTTTGAGAGGAACTGTGTTGTGTTATCCTCTGGAGTGATGCTATGGAAATAGAAATGGAGGTGTGGTGTAAGTCTGTCTCACCAGAGTGCTGAATGCTCTACAGAAAAACGGGAAGACTTGTTAGCCTACAGAATTAAGTCTTTTTTGTCTTTAATAGTAGATGAGTACCTAAAGGTTTTCACAGTGGATGATTTATCACTATGAATATTAGCATGATTTATGAGTTAATGTCCTGTACAGAGGAGCCTCATTTTGCAGGCATGCTCCCATGACTTCACAGCAGCACATCTTCATGTCAACCATGCTCCTCCTAAGGGCGAAGGTCTCCAAAGCTGCACATCAACCCTGCAGAACACCACTCAGAGCTAGAGATATGCTGCTCAAATGGCTTTCCCGGGGTTCAGATGCCAAGGATGCAAAACAGCAGTGAGTTTTATCTCGTAACCAAGGTGAACCCAAAAGCCAGCATTAGCATGATGACTTGCATAAAAGATCTTAACCTCTTGTGTTCACCACTAACTCAGTTTAACAGCCCTGCTGCTGCCAAGGTTTTCAGCATTAAAACATAACTCCTATTTGACTAAACATATGATTTCATTCATAATTTGCATTAATCATCTTTTACATTGTAGTAAATAATTCAAAATAATTTTCTGTGTCCTACTGATCCTCCCCAAAACGCACTGTAGGTTGGCCTGAGATCCTTAGAATAAAAGAATCATTTACATTGGAAAAGACCTCAAAGTCAGACTCCAACTGTTAACCTAACATTTCAACCCAATTAATTTCCATAACAGAGAAAGAATAAATTTTAAAAATGCAGAGAAATCTTGAGGATAAATAAGGTTCAAAAAAACCCATAACAAAGTGGTCCCATGCTTCATATTCTGCCAAGACATTGCTGTTTCCAAAAGTCACAGAATCCCAGCATGGTGGGGGTTGGAAGTGACCTCTGGAGACCATCCAATTCAACCTCCCTGCTGAAGCCTGGGCAGCCACAGCAGCTTTCCCAGGATCACAATGTCCCTGTGGGTTTGGAATCTCTCCAGAGGAGACCACCTCTCTGGGCAGCCTGCTCCAGGGCTTCAGCACCCTCACTGCAAAGTTTCTCCTTCCCAGCAGAAGGAACCTCCCAGATTCCAATTTGTGCCCATTGTTGTCCCTTGTCCTGTGGCTGGACAGCACTCACAAGTCTGCTTCCATCTCTTTGTCCCTCACGGGTCCTTCATGCTCTTGCTGAGCATCGATCAGATCCCCTCTCAGGCTGCATTTCCCCAGGCTCAACAGCCCCAGGTCACTCAGCCTTTCCTCCTCACAGAGATGCTCCAGGTGCCTCAGCATCTTTGTAGCCCCTCACTGGACAGTCTCCAGTAGTTCCCTGCCTCTCTGCAGCCCAGACTGCATCTAACACTTCAGATGCAGCCTCACTAGAGGAAAAGGAGAACCTCCCTCAATGTGCTGACCATACTCTTCCCAATACACCCCAGGAGACCACTGCTTTTCTTGTCCAGGAGGGCCAACTGCTGACTCATGTCTCTCAGCTTTATCTCCCCACAATGCTGCTCCATTCCCCTCAGCATTTTCATAGTCAGGAGAGCAAATCTTACAGCATCTCCTGCACTGCTGCTCCAAATCACTGTTTCTGAACTGAAGGGAAGAATAAAAATTGTCATTAACATCTCTTGTTACTATCATAAACATGACTGCAGGACATGATCATTCAGAAATGACTTCTAACTTTGTTTGTAAATTCTTTTCATTTCAGAACCTTTCTGCCATCCCACCTGGGTCGGCAGAGATGAAGATCAGTGCTGACCATGGCTGTTGGAGAGTTTATACACACCAGTGTCCAGTCATCCAGGGATTTTATTTTAATTATATCAACATCTCCTTAATAGTTTAAAACTTCCTGTATTTGTTTTACTGGTTTCTGTGTGTTTACTGAAAAGGAAACAATCCATTGTACGTTAAGAATATGGGAAGGGATATTAATAGTAAAAATAAATGCATTTGTGCACATATGTTTCACTGTGGAGAGTTATTTTCCAAACTTATGTAGTTAGTCTGAGATGAGAAAAATTCTTACTCAGAAAAACTTGTTTTCACTTACAGCTAAGAAAAAAATTAAGGACTGGGGGGGGAAAAAAACCCCATGATGTTCATACAGAGAATGTGGGATAAAACAAATCTAATTACTTAATCCTATTAATATCTTAATTGTCAAGATTTTCACCTTCCAGATAAATAGTGTCTGGGACCAAATCAAGAGTAAGAAGAATTTATTTACTTACTACAAGTAATATCTCTGTAGTGAAGAAAGGAGGAAAGAAGTTTCATACTCAGAAAGAGTTTAATAAATAGAAGTAAAAAATATACAGAATAAGCAGCAATTCTTACATTTTTTGACTATTATTCATAAAGCAGTTTGAGATAGAAGGGACCTTGAAGACCATCTAGTTCCAGCCCCTTGCCATGGGCAGAGACACCTCCTACCACACCAGTTTGCTCAAGGTCCCATCCAATCTGGCTTTCACACAAGGTCTCTGAGCAACCTGTTCCAGTGCCTCATCACCCTCACAGCAAATGTCATCCTGACATCTCACCTAAATCCAGCTTCTCTAAGTTTGAAGCAATCATGTCTCATTCTGTTACTCCATGCCTTTGTAAAAAGCTCCTCTTCATCCTTACTGTACCTCCCTTCAAATAGTAGAAGGTTGCTAGAAGATCTCCTCAAAGCCTCCTCTTCTCCAGGCTGAAGAACTCCAACTCTCTCAGTCTCCCTTCACAGGAGAGGTATTCCAGGTCTCTGATCACTTCCCATAAATCTTTGGTGCTTCCCTAAGTAAACCTGGTTAAGCCAAACCTGTAACTTCAGAGGATATGAATACAAAACCTCCTCATTTCCTGGCTAGGTGAGGTTCTGAAAGGAACCATCATACCATAAGCAAGTCCAGAGTTAGGTTGGGGTTATCCAACCATTTCTTTACCTTGCAGGTAACTAATCCCACAAAAAATGCGAAAGTGCAAAATTATTTTAAACACATGCAAATACATATTGGCAGAGTAGTCTCTAAAATCCAGTCCACATCCTCACTTACCCAAAGGTCCACCTCACACAAACCAGAGGAATCCATGTTCACATACCAGAGCAACGATTGCTTTCTACAGCATTTTAGAAGTAGCTGACAAGAGCTAACAGAACTCTTTTATTAAACAATCAAAGACCAGGAAATCAGGTTTGTGTTGTCCCATCATATTATGCTGCTAATCATCTTTGGATGGCATTCAAAAGACCCTGAAATGCCAAGCTATGAAAGTGCATTTCCAAGCACTAGTAGCCTCTGGCTCTTTGGCTTCATCTTCACTCTCTTGCTTTGGCAGACAGGAGTAATCCTGGTCTGTCAATTGGCAAATTCCCAGAGTACTTCCTACCAAGGCTCCCTTAGAGGTCTGTATTTTACTTAAAGGATATTTTAATTATAAATTTTTTTTCCCTCCTTCAGCAGGTAGGTTATTATTAAAGTATTCAAGATAGGTATTTGCCTACTTTAGCTATTGTCCATGTGCCAAACAGGGATTTGAGATGGTGTCAGCAGGAAAAAACCCAAGACCTTAAAGGGTTGTTTAAAAAGGTATTTGCGGATTCATAAAATGGTTTGGTTTGGAAGGGATCTGCCCCAGGTGATTCTGCTTTGGCAGGAGGGCCAGACTAGATTATCCCTAGAGGTCTCTTCTAACCCTTAACATTCTATGATCATCTAGCTCCAATCACACTACCATAGGCAGGGACATCTTCCACTAAACCAGGCTGCTCAAAGCCTCATCCAGCCTGGCCCTCAAACTCCTCCAGGGAGGGGGCATCCACAACCTCCCTGGAAAACCTGTTCCAGTGTACCAGCACCCTTACTCTACAGAATTCAGAGGCACCATTTCCTCCAATATCTTCCCCAAAACATCTAAACACAACCTGGTTCTTCCCCTACCTAGTACTTATATAGTAAACTTAAATGCTATGCAACTGCTGTGGCCACACAGCAGCTGAAACCATCTAAACAATACTGATATCGATTTATATTATTAGCACAAAGCCAAGATGAGCCTTTTTAATTCAAACATACACAGTTTGAGTGTGTACAGAATGAGTAAAATGCCATTTTAAAGAAGGATTTTTAAGCTGTACAAATTAATGATGGTGGTGGGGTTGGCATCAAGGTTGCCAGATCAGGTTGTGCCATCTCTAGGATGTATTTTAGCATCCAGAAAGAAGTTTAAGTCAGGCTGTTTCACTTAGATAAATTCAGATGCTTTGGGTTATCTCATTTGGAACTGTGGCCACCTCAGAATAATAATGGATTAGAGCAAAGTTTGATAAAAAATGGAATTCCAAGAATATAAGCAAAGGAAAAGCAGACAGGGTCAGATATTTAATGGTTGGACTCAATGACCTTAAAGGTCTTTTCCAGCCTAGATGATTCTATGGTTTCTGTAATAATCAAATTACACCAGCAACAGCACAGACAAATCATTGTGAGCATTTCTTGCTCTTGGATGGTGTCTGGAAATCCCACCTGCAACCATCCTGTAAGCCACATGGCTTGGTGTATTTACCATGGGATGTAGCAGCGCATTGTCATTTCTATGAGGAACTAACAAAAGCACTAAGCTCCCAGTGCTCCACCTCTTACTTTTAGACCAGAAATCATATGCCAGATGTGATTTCAAAGCACTGTGCAAGGCACAAAGCAGAGTTACACTGATCAGAGCTTTAACAAGTAGTTGCAAAGAATAAACAAGTCATAAACATCATAGTAAAGCAATCAAAAGTGAAGAATGCTGTCTCTAAGAATTAGAGGGTATCCCAAATTAATATCTAGTTACTGGTTTGAGCTTTAACAAGTCTTATGCAATGGAAAAGGAGTCATCATGCATCACAGGGAGGACAAGTTCTCCATGAGTTAGGAGTGTGCCCTCATGGAAAAAAAGGCTACTGCTTTCCTGGGGTGCAGTAAGAGTGTGGCCAGCACATCGAGGGAAGTACTCCTTCCCCTTTAGTGAGGCCACCACATGGAACACCAGGTCCAGTTCTGGGCTTCTCAGCTCAAGAGAGACAGGGAGGTACTGGGGAAGGTTCGCCAAAGGGTTATGAACATGAGGGGCCTGGACCATCTCCACAAGGAGGAAAGGCTGGGGCTGCTGGGCATGGAGAAGAGCAGCCTGAGAAGGGATGTTCTCAATGCACAGCAAGCACTGAAGGACCTCTGGGGGGTAAGAGGATGGGGCCAGACTCTTGTCAGTGGTGCCCAATGACAGGATGAGGGGCAACAGGCACAAACTGGAACCCAGCAGGTTCCATCTGATGTGAAGGAGTAACTTCTTTGGTGTAAGGGTGTTGGAGACACAGAGCAGGATGTCCAGAGAGGTTGTGAAGTCCCTTTTCAGAGATCCCCTCTAACCCCTACTGTTCTATCGTTCTACTCCAATACAAAGTAAAAATGAAATTTTAATCAGATGAGACTTTATCAGGTTCAGGGGAACTGAAAATGGGTTAAAACAAAGAAAATCTAGCAGGATGACTTCAATATTAGGCACCTAAATCCACAGAAAATTTTATCACCTAAATCCACACAAAATTTCTCGATCTGCTCCTTGTGCTCTCCACAGAGCTGAAGTCAGGACCAGCTAAATAAAAGATAATGCAACTAGGCATAACACAATAAAAGATATTACCTTCACCATGCATTATTGCTGCCAATTATAAGAATCACTTCAACTTAATTTCAGAGGCACAATCACCCTCAACTGTAACAGTCTCTTTTTTAAATTTCAAGCAGTATTACATTAAGGCAATAACTCACCTTCCAGCTATAATATCAGTCTCCCTTATTGCAAAAATACATTTCATAAATACTTCTCATCGACAAGGCAAGCTAATTCAGGTTAATTTTATTGTATTTTGGTGCTGCCTTGCATTTGTGTGCAATTACCTTTATCATTTTATTGCCTCGCCAGAAAGTAATCAGAACAATTATTTGAGGAGGGGAGGTGTACAAATTCTAAATCACACTTGCTGGCATTTCTGATCTAATAGCAGTTTTATCTCCAAAAGTGGCAGGGACATGGGATAAATCATGCATCAGTCAAGTGTGGCTGACCCCCCAAGTGCATTGCACAATATCAGGAGTGCTTCAAAAGAAACTTTCCTATATAATCCATCATTCTTTATAGTACTAAAATAGCTATACCTGAAGAGCAGGAGCTAGAGCATAAGAACAAAATAAATCTAAGCAATATGAACAAACCCATTAATAGTGCTTCTTAAGCTGAAGGAGAAGCAGGAATCTGAATTGCTATGAAGGAAAGAATTCCACTGAAATGTTTGGAGTGGGTAGAACAGCTTTAAACAAATGAAGCAGGAAATTGTGTGCTAAAAATTCACTAAAAATACAAATACATCTACAGGAAAATAAACACATTGGAAAGAGGTGTCAAAATACTCATACAAAAACAAAGAATGACAACATTATAGTCTTGGCATAAACATCTGAATTTTTCTCTTGTCACTCATTTTGATTCTGGACACCATAGACAAGCATCTCACTGAAGTAACAGAGCAGAGGATCACAGTAGTACAGGTTTAAATTTATTAAGTTTACTTAATAAGCTTAAATTTAATTACTACCACAAATTCAGAGGAATAGAACTACATTTGAAGGCTCTGCAGGCTGGGTCAATGGTCCAAGGTCAGTGGGATGAGGTTCAACAAGGCCAAATACCAGGTCCTCCACCTGGGCCAAAACAACCCCATTACAGCTCCAGGTTTGCAGGCAGAGTGCCTGGAAACTGTCTGGTGGAAAAGGAACAGAGATGTTGGTCAACAGCAGCTGAAGATGAGCCAGTGTCACCAGAATCCTGGCCTGGATCAATAATAGTGTGGCCAGCAGGACTAGGGCAGGCCCCTATAACCAACACTGATGAGGTTTCACCTCAAATATTGCATTCAGTTTTGGGGCGCTTTCTCCAAAAAGGACATTGAGGTGCTGGACCATGTCCAGAGGAGGACAAAGCTCCTGATGAAGTAGTTGAGGAAACCAGGGTTATGTTGCTTAGAGAAAAGGCTGAGTGGAGACCTTTGGGCTCTCTGAAAGGAGGTTGGAGTCAGGTGTGAGTCATCCCTTCTCACAAGTTGCAAGCAATAGGAGAGGAAAAAGCCTCAAGTTGTGCCCGGGGCAGTTTAGGTTGGCTTTCAGGAAAAATTTCTTCTCTTAAATGGTCATCATGCTCTGGCTTGGGCTGCCCAGGGCAGTGGTAGAGTCCCCATCCCCAGAACAATTTCAAAGTTATGTAGATGTGGTGCTGAGGTACATGGTTTAGTGGTGACCTGGGTTAATGGGTGCACTTGATGATCCTGACGAGTTTTTTCCAGCCTGACTGATTCTGTGATTCTCAACCATATTTCATCCTCTTTCCAGCAAAACCAACAGACATCTTGGTTCACAACACAATCGGGGATGGAGTGGAAGATGAGCACAGTGACTGTGGAAAATGTCCACATCTGACTTTCAGAAACCATTTTTGGTAGCCTGCTTAAAAAAAACATCCAGCACATGTCATGGGTAACAACTGATTCCAGCAAAAACCATGTGTCAGACATACACTGTGTGTCAGCCCAGTGTGTGGTTATGCTCACAGTATACCTGTAAATTCACCATCCACTATAAACATCTCTAAAAACACAAGCTACATCACATACATATTTAATACACATCCAGAATGAAGGGAAAACAGAAGCAGAGCCTGGACTGGGTCTGCATAGCCCTCAGCAGATGGGCTGTGAGAGTTGATGTGTTTTACCTTAAACCTTGTGTTTTTCCTCCTATCAGAAGGGGAAAACTCCCCTAACAGCTAATGTTGCACCTTTCAACTGGAAGTGAGTAGGAGAAATGAAAAGGTTAGGTAATAAATTTTTAGTTTCATGTCACTTGCCAGCTATATTACACATAGTTTTGAGTAAGAGGGAACTCTCTTCCTACCACAGTTGGTTGTGCAGATGATAGTCAAATATTTCTGACATTATTCCAGGTACCTGCTAAAAGATGTTTCTAATGGGAAAATGCACAAATAACCAAATCAGATGGTTGTTTAGAAGACAAGAAGTGGAACAAGAATTTATTTTCCTGAATTTCAACTGTTCCATTATAAGAGATAAAACCAATTTTCTTCAGTGCAAGAGAAAAAAAAAAAGCTACAGAGAGGTAGAAGACAAAATATGCCAAAACACTACTTCTCGAAGCCACAAAAAAATTGTTACTTGGATTACAACCACAGGAAATTCTACTATTAAAACATTTCTAGCAGCAGGAATAGTCAGAGATGTAAGTTTGATTGCACTAGAAATATTTTCCTACAGGAACATTTGTAATGTTACAAAAATAGACATTCCAGAGGAAAAAAAGCATTTGCATCTTCATTTTAATTCTTTAAGGTATATGGTTATTATTGACTAAATGTGTTGATGCCTTTCAGGAAGGTAAATTGTTCTGAATGTCTTTTTAGTAAAATAAGTTATGATTTATGCCTACCTTGTTGAGATTTTAAGTCTTAAAATTAAGCCTTTTTTCCCCTACTTTAAGAAATGGAAGCAGCTAACATAAAATGCAGCACTGTCCCCTTAGTTTATGCTCTGTGGCAGATAGCTACGTGATGGGGAAAGGTCCACTGATGCCTGTTACCAACCATGACAGAGCTACAGAGATTTACAATGCAGCATCAATCTTGTCAGCTGGAGTCTTAATACTGACTGCTGGACACTGGGGAAAAAACAAACTATGTTACGTGAACTCTTTTGTAATGCTGGACTCTTCATGTCCACCTAAAGCAAGAGGGTTGCACTAGAAACTTACTTTTGGAGCAAGTCGTGATGCCATGGTAGATGAGAGGTCTCCACCTGTGAAGAAAAAAAAACAAACAGATTGAGATTTTTTGTTTTCCCTGTGGAATTAGAAGTATTCCAATAGTGTTACCTCCCCTAAAATCAACTCCCTAGTTAAAGAAAGCATCAAGCTTCAGTATAATTACAAAAGTGACATAAGTAACCAGGAATTTTAATACTCATAAGGTCATCTACTGCTTGTTAGGAGTCAAATCAGGGGGCACTCTGAAGACTTCTTTCATAAAAAGCACTACACAGCTCTGGTAGTTTGGAGAAGAGGTTGGAAAAGGCCTCTAAGATCATCATATCCAATCTTCTACCCAACACTTCCATGACCACTAGGCCACATACTTAAGTGCCACATCTACTTGTTTCTTGAATGCCTTCAGAGATGGTCACTCCATCACCTCCCAGGGCAGCCTGTTCTACTGTCTGACCACTCTTGCAGGAAAGAAATTTTTCCTGATATCCAATCTAAACCTCCGCTGGTACAGCTGGAGGCCATCTCTTCTTGTCCTGTTGTTAGCTGCTTGGAAGATGATGCTAACACCAGCCTCACTACAACCTCCTTTCAGGCAGCAGTAAGGTCTCTTCTTAGCCTCCTCTCCTTCAGGCTGAACAACCCAAATTCCCTCAGCCCCTCCTCATAAGACATGCTTGTCAAACCCTTCACCAGCTCTAAGTATATGCACCAGATAAAGTATCCGTTTAAGGAATATTTGCACAAGCAGTTAGCACTTCTGACTTAGGAAAATAAGCAGCCTTTTGTGGTTTAGGATCACAGAAAGTTTTTTCCAGTCTAAACAATTTACCCAACACTAACAAGTGCACCACTAAAACCATGTCCCTAAGCACCACATCTACAGAGTTTTAAAATTCCTCTAGGAATGGGGACTCAAGGATTGCCCTAGGCAGCCTTAGCCAGGCTTTGACAACTCTTCCGTAGACAAAATTTGTCCTAACATCTAAACTAAACCTCCTGTGATGCAATTTGAGGCCATGTCCTCTTGCCCTGTCCCTTGCCGTTTATGAGAGAAGTCCAAACCCCATCAGGTTCCAACCTTCTTTCAGGGAGTTCTCCCTTCAGGGAGAAGCCAGGTTGTCTTCCTTCAGCCTCTTTCTCCAGGTTAAACAACCTCAGTTCCCTCAGCTGCTCCTTACCAGACCTGTTCTCTAGACCCTTCAGCAGCTTTGCTGCCCTTCTCTGGACCTGCTTCAAGACCTCAGTGTCCTTCTTGAAATGAGAGGCCCAAAACTGAACTTAGAATTCAAGGTGCAGCCTCACCAGTGCTGAGTACAGAGGACAATCCCTGCCCTGGTTCTGCTGGCCGTGCTATTGCTGATCTAAGCCAGGATGTTGTTAGTCTTCTTGGCCATCTGGGCACATGCTGCCTCATCTTCAGCCAACTGTCAATCAAAACACCACATCTTTCTGTGCTAGGCAGAGAGGACAAGGCAGGGATGCCATCCAGAGGGACCTGGACAGGTTGCAGAGGTGGGCCCAGGTCAACCTCATGACATTCAACGAGGTCAAGTGTAAGGTCCTGCACCTGGGTAGGCACAATCCCAAGCACAAATCCAGGCTGGGTGGTGAATGGCTGAGGGCAGCCCTGAGGAAAAGGACCTTGGGGTCCTGCTTGATGAAAAGCTCAACATGAGCCTGCAGTGTGTGCATGCAGCCCAGACAGCAACCGAGTCCTGGGCTGCATCAAGAGAAGTGTGGCCAGCAGGGCAAGGGAGGGGATTCTGCCCCTTTACTCTGCTCTCCTCAGACCCCATCTGGAGTCCTGGGTGCAGTTCGGGAGCCCCCAACACAAGAAGGACATGGAAGTGCTGGAGCAGGTACAGAGGAGGCCATGAAGATGATCAGAGGACTGGAGCAGCTCTGCTATGAGGACAGGTTGAGAGAGTTGGGGCTCTGCAGCCTGCAGAAGAGAAGGCTTCCAGGAGACCTTAGAGTAGCCTTCCAGTATCTGAAGGGGGCCTACAGGAACCTGGGGAGGGACTATTAACACGGTCTTGCAATGACAGGACAAGGAACAATGGGTTTGAACTGGCAGAGGGGAGATTTAGACTGGATGTTAGGAGGAAGTTCTTTCCAGTGAAGGTGGTGAGACACTGACACAGGTTGCCCAGGGAGGTTGTGGCTGCTCCCTCCCTGGAGGGGTTCAAGGCCAGGTTGGAGGAGGCCTTGAGTGACATGTACTAGTGGGAGGTGTCCCTGCCTATGGCAGGGGGTTGGAACTATATGAGCTTTGAGGTCTCCTCCAACCTCACCATTCTACGATTCAAAGTTCTGAGATGTCCCTATCATTTCTTTAAAGATTTATCATTTCTTAAGTAGGTACACCTATCCTCTCCCATAGAGTTCCCTGACTGAAATGGAAGAATTCCCAATGAGGTTTGTTGTGAGTCAGGATGCTGAAGTAGCACATTTTAAGGTCTGGAAGCAAGTGACCTGTTTGGTCATATTCTGGATTTAAAATGAGAGATTACAAAACAATAAGAAAACACCCAAGAAATGCTAACTTTGATTATTCTAATTCTAGTCTTAAACAGTATCATTATTTATAAATCATTAAATTACAAGAGGCTCCTCTTTGCTCTCCTCTTTGAAGTAAATGACAAGTGTTTTTTCCCTCGGTATTTAAGTTCTTCCTCTCTATTTTCTTCTCAGAAGAAGGTAAGATCACTGTATCTTTGTGAAGATGTGCTAGAACATTGCAGGGTAAAATCAGGGAGAATATCTGCCAAAGCTCAGCCTCAGAGTCCTGACTCCCAGCCAACCTTGATGGGAACTCTTCCACTTCAGTCAGGGAACTCACTACTCCACTGGAGAGGATAACTGTATCCGCTTCAGAAGTGATAAATCTCTTAAAAGAAATGATAGGAACATCTCAAGCTTTCCAACTCTTCTCAAGCACACCAAGCCCTGAGGCCCAAAAAAGTGACAAAACTTAGAGCCAGTTCCAAACTACTTACTGACTGCTCTGTCAGGTCAGCCAGATTACAAAATTTCATCCTGACTGAAGGAGCTCAGAGCCCAGCAGACATCTTTGGGACAAAACAGGTGAGAAAAACCTTTGCATTAACACATTTTTGTTTACTTGCACCACAGCCTACCTACCCATTTATCAATAAAATGGGGCCAAATACCAAAAATCAAGTTAAATTTCATACTGTTGCTTTAAATAGCATCTAATCTGTGATGCCAAGAGCAGTTTAATTGCTAGCCAGGTTCCACATAGAAACAGAACTATTTAGGCTGGAAGAAGTCTTTAAGATCATTGAGTCCAACTACTAATCTGACAGTGCCAAGCTCACTGCTAAACCATGTCCCTCAGCACCACATCACCATAGCTTTGAAATGCCTCCAGAGATAGTGACTCAGTCACTTTCCTGGACAGTGCCCAATGTAAACATCCCCTGGTACAACTTGAGGCCATTTCCTCATGTCCTATCATTTGTCTGGGAGAAGCATCTGACCCCCACCTCATTCCAATCTCCTTTCAAGGAGTTGTAAAAGTGAGGTCTCCCTTCAGACTCCTTTTCTTCAGGCTCAACAATCCCAGTTCCTTCAGCCACTCTTCACAAGCCCCTTTCTCAGACCTGAGCTGTCAGACCACAGGTCTCCTGTCTCACTTTCCCTTGTCCTTTCCATCTGGATGTGCCAAAGTTCTCTGGAACTTCTGCTCCCACATAAGTTGTGCTGAGGATAAAGACATACCGATGAACAGCCAGGCAGCAGTGTGCTCCTGAGACACCTGAAATATGCCTTCAGGGGGCAAGTAAAAGCTCCTGCATAACAGAAGATGAGATGGTGCTGGAAGCTCATGTACCACAGATTCACATATTGCATCAGACTGGGAGGAAGTCTCAAAGGTCATACCATCCAACTCCCCTACAGTCAGCAGAGATCTCCAGCTAAATCAGGCCATCCAGGGCCACATCTAGCTTGCTCTTGAAAGTCTCCGGGGATGAGGCCTCAACCACATCCCTGAGTAACCTGTTCTAGCATTTTACCATCACAGACATACTCTGCAAGAACTTGAAACCTTCAATTAGGTTAATAAACAAAAAAAAGTGTAAAGAAAATTCAGTAGTTACAGCAAAAATCAGATCCTTAAAGGCCATGAGGAACTTCTGGCATGTTCTGTCGATAGTCTAGAAGTCCTTGGGTTTTAAGACACTTTCCTGCTTGCTTTCATAGAATAGCTTAGGCTGGAAGAGACTGTAGAGATAGTGTACTCCAGCCTCTCTGCCATGGGCAGGGACACCTCTCAACTACACTTGGTAGCACAAGGCCTCATCTAACCTGGCTTTGAACACCTCCAGGGAGGGAACATCCACAACCCATCGGAGCAACCTGCTATAAGGCCCCCCAAGAGTGTCCTCTTCTCCAGGTTGCACAACCTCAGCTCCCTCAAGCCTATCCTCATCGCAGAAGTGCTCAAGTCCTTGTATCGTGTTTGTGGCCCTCCTCTAGACTCAAACAGTTCCATGTCCTTCTTATAATGGAGACACGGAAACTAAATGCAGTGTTTGAGGTGGAGTTTTGGAGGGCTGTAACCCTAAAGTACGTATGATGGCAGCACTACAGTAAGAACTTCGATTCATAGAAAGTATTTCTTCTCAGGTTGTTAACTTTTAAATACTAAAGGAAGGTTCTCCTTGAAAGACACTGTGTCCTGCAATAGGACAGTGGCAACGGATACAAAGTGGAACACAGGAAGTTCCACATCGACATGAGGAGAAACTTCTTTACTGTGAGAGTGCCAAAGCCCTGGTTTCAAGACCCATCTGGATGCACTGCTGTGTGACCTGCCCTAGGTGATCCTGATTTGGCAGGTGGGTTCCACTCTTATCTCTGGAGGTCACTTCCAACCACCACCATTCTGTGATTCTATGACAAGTCCTTAGGATCCACAGAATCCTCTGATTCAAGTACTAAAATTAAAAACCAGTCATTATATCAAGTCAACATATGAATAAAATTCCATATGAAAACATTTAAAGTACATTAGATTTTTGGTCAAGATGAAAGGGTGAAAAGAAAAAAAAAAAAAAACAGAACTCAAGCAATCTATTCTAATTGGGTTCCCATGGTAACTGTACAATTGGGTTTTTCAGTCTAACATCCCAAAGGCCCAATGCACACTTGTAAAATATACTTCAAACAGCCTGAATTGTTTTTACATTACAGCACTCCCAGGAAGATCAATTACTATACATCCCCACCCTAACTATTAGTGGCAGGAGATGTTAACACTATTGGCCATATTAACATAAGTCATGTAAAAAAACACAAGCAAAAACAAAATCAACCATCACAGCTCACCATTGTTACATAAAACTAATTACACACTTCAGATTCATCACCCATGTTCCCAGTAATAAACCAATACCAGTCTTGTCACAAGATCCTGTTTCCTGAGTGGTAGAAACCAACCCCAAATACATACCAAACTCATTTGGCTTCTCATATTGATTTTGAGGATAAACAGAATCAATCATTAATAATTAGATTAGAAGATGACCCATAGGGGTTAATCATATTCTTAAACTCTCACTATGGAAGCAAATATTGCTGCACATAAACAACTGAAAAGCATCTCAACCCAGGCCATATCCATTGCCAAAGCAGAACAAGGAGCACTCAATAACATGCAACTCATCTTAAAGGTTAAATATAATCACAGAATTGTCATAGAACTGTTTTGGTTGGGAGACATCTCTAAGTTCATCCAGTCCAACATTCAACCCATGACCACCATGGTGACTAAACCCTGTCCCATAAAGTGCCATGTTCTCACATTTCTTGAAAGTCTTCAAGGACAGTGACTCCACTGCATCCCTGTGCAGCCTGTTTCAACACCAGAGTTGTCAGTGTTCCATTAAAGAGGAAAACAAAACCCAGAAGCCATCACAGGTATTTATTAAAGAGTTTCTCTTAGATTAAGCACCTGACCTTGCTGAGCCTCAACTGAACTCTCTGAAAGCGCAACCCAGATCTAGCTAACACTTCTACACAAGTCTTCTATCCACTAGCCAAAGCCTCAAAGCTAAAAGGAATAAGAATCCACACCCACTAACAAGGATTCAAAACCAAGTAATTCACTTCTCTTCCAGGAAGAAAATCAAACCAAAGCCAGTTTTTAAAAGCCAATCTCATTTCTTAATCAACCAGATATGTTGGTTTGTCACAGACTAAAGTCAGCAAATAATATGCAACGGTAGAATAATTTTGGTCAGAAGAGATATTCAAGATCATCAAATCCAACACTTAACCCAGAACTGCCAGGTCATCACTAAACCACATCCAACAGCACCACATCTACACAGCTTCAAAACCCTTCCAGAGAAGGGGATTCCACCACTGCCTTGGTGAACCCGGTCCAGACCATGACAACTCTCAAGGGAAGAAATTGTTCCTCATGTCCAACTTAAATGGCCTCTGGGGAAACTTGAAACTGTTTCCTCTCATCCTATTGCTTTTTCCTTGGGAGTTAAAAAATAAAAATATATCAATTCCCACGCTGCTTCAACCTCCCTTCAAGGAACTGTAGAGAGGAATGAGGTCTGCCCTCTGTCTCCCTTCCTCCAGGATGAAAATCTCAGTTCCCTCAGCTGTTCCTCACAAGACCTGTTCTCCAGACCCTTCACCAGCTTCACAACCCTTCTTTGGGCACACTCTGTATTTCTGGTCTCAACAGCACTCCATGGTGTCCAACGATACTGAACTCCAGAGGAGCAAGATGAAGAGAAAATAAAGTTGTATTAATTGTTTCACCAGGATACTGCTGACAGTCTGAAAATGTTATGTCAATGTCACCTGCCTGCTGCTATCAAAGCAAGTTTGTGCATTTCATCTGGATTTTTAGCTGCTGCACATTTCATCGTCTGGTTTTAATATGGGATAGCAAAAATAATCCTTTAACAGGGCCTTAAATGTACTTTAGGTGTTTATCAAAAAGTTTAACTCATTAACAGGCCTTCTGTATTTGAATTATTAAAACGTGGCAGTGCATTCAAAAGACCAAAAGCTCACCTCTTTAGTATCTCCTCTTCACCAAGAGCATATAGCTACTGAATATTAAAAAAACAAAGCCAAGCATTTACTGGGTGTTACTGTTATATCATCATTCCCCCCTAAAAACAGCAGGAATTAAACTTCTGCATTCAGAAATCCCACTTCTGACTCGAATGAGCAGCATTCCCAGTTGACTATTCCAAGTCCCATAGCTCAGCTTCAGGCTAAGCAGTGAAGACACTTGCCCAGGGAGGTGTTTGAGGCCCCTTCCCTGGAGATATTCAAGGTGAGGCTTGAGAGGGCACTGGGTGACCTGGTCTAGTGGGGATGTCCCTGTTGACTGCAGCAGGGCCAGACTAGATGATCTCTAGAGGTCCCTTCCAGCCCAGACCATTCTACGATTCTATGACTGTGATCTGAACCAACACTGCTTCTCCAGGTGTCACCAGCTCCTTCTCTAAGGATTGTATCTTGCACCCTTTAACCAAGAGAACAGGCCCTCCATCAGCAGTGCTGGTTCACCACCATTTAACCTGAAAAGCAAAGTAGTCAGAACCTTTGTACTAATGAACTCCCTTCTTCCTCCATGACATGACATCTCAAAACGGTGTGAGTTGGAAGGGACCTCTAGAGATCATCTAGTCCAATCCTCACATTAAAGCAGAGTAATCCACAGCAGCTTCCCCAGGATCACAAGAGCCACGCAGGTTTGGAATCTCTCCAGAGAAGGAGACTCTGCAGCCAATTTTGGACAGTCTGCTCTAGGGCTCCAGCAACTCTCACACCAAACAAGTTTCTTCTTATCTTCAGGTGGAATCTGCTGGGTTCCAGTTTGTGCCCTTTGCCCTGTTACTGGGGACCAACGAGAAGAGTCTGGTCCATCCTCTTGCCTCCCACAGGTCCTTCAGCGGCTGTCAAGCATTATCTCCTGTCAGGCTGCTCTTCACAAGGCTCAACAGCCCCAGCACTCTCAGCCTTTTCTCCTCAGAGATGTTTCAATACCCCTCATCTTCATAGCCTTTGCTGGACTCTCCAGTAGTTCCCCATCTCTAAGGTGATTAAAGGTGACTGTCTCAAATTAAGTATGTTTTTCATCACCTTCAGAACCTCTGTTGCACTGAGAATTTCAGCTGCACATTCAAGTTTAAGTGACCTGAGTCACGTGAATCTGAGATGATTTACACCAAGATGGAGTGCTTTTGCTAGTCTGATAAAAAAAAAAAGTCAATGAAGAAACAGCTTCAAAAAGGATTAGCATAAAAGCATCAAAATGGTGCCATCTCCAAAGAAACTTCCAGGGTTATTCAGCTTCCATAAAACTCCAAAGCCACACAAGTTTCACCAGCATTCAAGTACATTTGGTTTATTTAAGCAGTGGTCTGGACCACACAAGTCACACATTAGCTCTAAAACGAAATTTTGTATTTCTGGAGAACACTTGTTTGTTCTGGTTTTATAACCTGGTTGATCCTCCAGATGTATGTTTAGCTTAATGATGACTGAAACATACTTGTATTGGATTATCATATTTGAGTTACAGGAGAAAATTTAACACAGGGTGTTTTCTTGTATGAGGAAGATTTTAGTCATACCTTCAGGTCACTCAGCACAACTGAAGCCCTCAGCAGCAGATTTGTAGACAGAGACAAGAAAGAGCAGAGATAAACTCAATAATTGGAAGCCTGTAGGAGGGACACCAAATGCTTTTTAATTGTGGCATTGCTATGTTCAAGTTTCCAAACCCAGCCAAGACATGCTGAAAACTTTCACTATCTAAGAAATTAAGCCCCCTGAAATTAAAACATCATCCTTTTCTCTCCTCTGGACAAAAGGAGGCTGAGGGGGGAACCTTCCTCCTCTCTACAACTACCTGAAAGGTGGTTGGAGTGAGGTAGCGGTCAGTCTCTTCCCTCTGGTAAGAACATATGAGAAAACAGTCTAAATTTGCACCAAGGGAGGTTTAGGTTGGATATTAGAAGAAAAAACTTCCTCACTGCAAGAGTTCTCAAAGACTGGAAAAGGCTGCCCAGGCAGGGTGGTTGAACCCCCATCCCTGAAGGTGTTCAAAAGGCATACAGATGTGGTGCTGAGGAATGTGGTTTAACATATGACATGGTCAACTTAGGTACTAGCTGGACTTGATCTTAGAAGTCTCCTCCTACCAAAGTGATTCTGTGATTCAGCTGCTCCTCACCAGACTTGCTCTCCAAACCCTTCACCAGCTTCATCTTCCTTCCCTGGACCTGCTCCAGCAATTCAATGTCTTTGTAATGTGGGCCCCCAAAAATGAACCCACCACACAAGGTGTGGCCTCATTAGTGTCAAGTACAGGGGGACCACAAATTCTGGTGATTGACTGAGTTAGGCACTGGATGACTTCAGCAGTGTTACAAACAGGAAATGATTCTAAGGCAGGAAACCTTTAACAGCATCAGACTGAACACTAACGCCTTCAGGATGTGTTTAGATGTTTTGCACATTAAGTATTCAACATTGTTCTGCAAAATATAAAATGAGATGTTAACATCTATCACAAGCAATGAGGTTTGGGTTATTTTTTTTATTTTTATTTTTTAGCTTAACTGTCTTTGCAGTTACGCCACTTAGCAGGAAGAACAGCTCACCAAGTTGTGAGGCTGATATCAAACATCGAATTGGGACCTACAATTTGTTCCCACAAAGCCCCAATACCAGAAAGACCATTAAGGTTGAAGTCACCTTTCAGTCACCACAAATGAGGTTTACACCCTTTGTATCAGAGGGGGAGGTCCTAGCTCATGAGGAAATTATGGTCAGAGCATAAGTGGGTACAGCGGCCAGCACACCAAGGTTTAAATCATGAACATCACTTTTTCTCACTACTACAAAACCCTAATTGCTCAAAAACACTACAAAAACACTCACCCATGTCTCTGCCATGTTCTCCTCTGAATTCTTTGCATTACTGCTTCTTCTAACAGTTTCCCTTGTCACTGAAATCCATTTAAACTGAATTTCTCTGGTGCAGCCTCTCCACCTTATCCTCACTTCCCATAACTTAATACTTTTTTTTTTCCTGTACAAGTCCTTAAATTAGCCATTCAAGGAAACCCCCGATAACCTTCCCAAAGGGCATGAGCTTCTCCTTCAGGCTACTATCCCTTTAGTGATGCCATTAACTGATTCTCTACATACGTTAAGCATTAAACAGTGGTGACAAGTTAATTACAGAGTTATCAAGAGATAAAGTAGTCACGGTAACACAAGTTGCAATATAACTACAACAGTTTCCTATAGAGCTTCTGTTCAGTTGCTGGTGTAATTGGTGTAATTAACTTGTCATGGATCAGAATGCAGATAGGAATTGCTAAAGCCACCTTCCAAGCTCACAGGGCTACATCTTTTTTTTTTTTCATCCTTCTGAAGCTTGAGGCTTTGAGTAGAACTGTCCAAACTCAGGACATTTCTGTTTGAAAAGAAAGCAAACGAGAACTTCTTACTTGGAAAAAACTGTCACAGACTGACAAAACATTCAAGAATGCAAGAAAGCAACATGGCAAATTTCATGTAACTGAAAAAACAAAAGAGTTCTGCTCTTAGATGGAAGTATCCTGCACTATGGGGATGAGTTTTTTTGTTTTTTTTTTTTTTTTTAATTTATTATTCCAGAGGCAATAAGCTTTACAAACATCTCAGCAGTCATACATTAAGGAATCTTAAGCATCTTTTCTAACCAGGTAGGGGTTGCAAGGGGCCTCT
>VWYK01015640.1:46894-66720 GCA_013399775.1 Semnornis frantzii | reverse complement strand
GGGGCGGCAGAACTGAGCGTGCGTGGTGGAGGGGTGGAGGGGGAGCGGACTCCTATGGGGCGTGGGGAGAAGAGCGCACGTGCGGCCGGCCGCCCCTCCCCCTAATAGGCGGGGCGCGGGGAGGCACGCGCTAGCTCTGCCCTTCCCCTCCCCACGAGCAGTGTCACGCGGGGAGGGGGGAGGGGCAGGGTGCCGCGAGGACATGGGCAGAGAAGGCGGCCGCGGCGCGCGTCGGCTCTCCCTTATGTAACCACGGCGGCGGAAGCGGCCGAGCAGCGCCGAAGGTGCCCGAAGACTGGACTTTGCCGTCGGGTCGCGGTCGCCTGCGCAGGCGCACGGGTGACCGTTGCTGCCTCCTCCGGTGCAGTCCTGCGGTGAAGGAGGCGCTCAGCTCCGCCTTTGCCCCGCGCGGGGTTAATGTGCGGCGTTGGTTTGTTCGCTCTGGTCCCTCCTGAGCAGGGACTTCCCACAGCCAGTATCGGCCCTGGCGAGGGACTAGCCGTCAGGGAGAGGCAGAACTCGGCCTGGAAGGAGGCCAGCACCGACGTCTGCCAGAGGCCCCTTTGTGGGTGGCACGGTTGAGGAACCGGTAGAGTTTGGTCGGAGTAGGTGTTGTGGAGCATCGGTGCTGACACCTCCTGCCCCCCCAAGGCCTGGCCTGCGAGCTCTGCCTAGAGCTTGGCGGCCGGTGGGACCCGCACATACAGGCCCACGGGGGTACTTCTCCTTTGGTGTTACCTGAATTCTTCTAATGCAGAGTCAAAAGAAGTAGCAGTCACAGAAAGTCAATGAAACAGCATTCGTTTTGTTCATTTTTTGAAGAGCATTATTCCCCAACTCATCACTGCTCAAACTTGGTTCCACAGGCTTAGGAGGAAGTTCTTTCCAGTGAGGGTGGTGAGGCACTGGCACAGGTTTCCCAGGGAGGTTGTGGCTGCTCCCTCCCTGGAGGTGTTCAAGGCCAGGTTGGATGAGGCCTTGAGTGACTTGTACTCGTGGGAGGTGTCCCTGCCTATGGCAGTGGGTTGGAGCTAGATGATTTTTGAGATCCCTTCCAACCATACCATTCTATGATTCTATGTTGAATGCTACAGTGGACATCCAGCAATGCTTTTTCCTGGAGGGACCTTAGGGCACAGGCACATCTGATTTTATGAAGTCTAGACAGACCAGTGCTGAGCTGGGGTCTGCAACGGGTGTATCTTTTGGCAAACAGCATATGTTTGCATCACTGCTCTGTTCCATGCATTCATTATCAAAAAATACCATAAATGGCAAAAAATTAGAGTTTAAAATCGATTTTTTTTTTCCACTGGCAGAGTGAGTCTCAAGGACCTGAGTATATCTGTGTTATATAAGGGAACTGGAGTCATATTCTCCACACTGAATGTCCCAACTGAAAAGTGAAACAATAAATATATTGGATTGGAAGTGCAGGTAGCAGTGATCATAACTGTAATAAACTAGGCATGCGTACAGTGTTACAGCTTTACATGCCATGCCCTTAACCACCAGTAGCCACAAAATAACACACACTGTACGCTTGTTTGGCAGTGGGAAGCTCTGAAGTAAATGTTTCCTTTCCAGGCTGTTATTCTGAAGCTAGATAATGTTAACATTTATATAAGACGGCAACGTGAGACGATGATTTGGCAGCAAATTGGACAGCAAAGAAACGTAAAACAAATAAATTCAACACACAGGCTATGTGACTGAATGGAGAATGAAATAGAGAAATACAGGAAATGTAAAGGGTTTCCTCTAGGAATTGCAGATTCTCAGACTAAATCCTGACCTGTTTAGAAAGTGAATGCAGTTCTGACCTGCTGGATGGTGTTAGTGGGTATTTCTGTGTTCTTGTTTTCCAACACGTTACAGTATTTTAGCGACTCAGAATGAGACTACAGATACATCAGTCCTCTAAAAAGCCAATGGTAAGTTTAACAGGGGTAGAAAAACTCACCAGTAAAGTAACAAATAATAATTTCATGGATCTGGAAATAATACATACTAAGAAGCTTTCTCATGAAAAATACCCTTTTCCTGTATTAACATGATTCAAAAGCACACCCAAGAACATGTGTATTAATGGTAAGGCCTGCAAGCTCCTGCAAAAACAACTATGGTTGACTAAGAGTCAACTGTTCACATTAAAGTCATTGTTCTTTGTTCAACAAAGTGTCAGTGTGTGTAGTCAGGCTGGAGTCTGAAAATTAACAGCTCCTTGCTCCTCTGTTTGCTGCTTATTATGTTGTCACGTGGCAAATTTTATCTTGAAGTTGCAGTCACCAGCTGTAGTGGTAGCCTTATCCAAAGTGTCCACAAGAATACACACATGGTGTATTTTAGGAGGTGTCTGCAAATGACAAACCCTTTAAGCACACCACTGGATATTCTTGTAAGAGGTGGAGGTGAGGCTGCCTTAGATGTTTTGTTCAGGGTGAGTCCAGCATTACTGGATTAGATGAGGAAGTTTTTTTTTTTTAATTGACATAGAAGAAAGTTGCCCAATGATGCGAGTGCAAAGAATGAGGAAGCAGTTTGGTCTCAGTACTCAATGGTGACATTCCCTTTGCCAGCCTAGATTACTGCAACAAATTTAAGATTTTTGGAAAAGAAAGAAGTTGCAACCTTAAGGATGCAAAGCAATGCTTCACCATTTAATATGAACTTTCTGTACTGCTGCAAATGACCTTATATTGCAGTTGTGATTTAGAATCATAGAATGCACTGCATTTTCCTCGAACAAGGTGTGTTGGTGAGTCAGTCTGCTGTGAGCAGTCCCTAAGCAGGTGAGGAATAACATCTTCATCTGTTATGAAAAACAGATGCATAAACCAGCTCTATCTTCCTCTCACTTTGATCTGTCAGCTCTTCTATTTCCAAGCCCTATTTCCAACTACACTAAACTGCATGCGAATATAATACAGTAAAAGTTCAGAAAAGGCAAAGATCACATAGAGTAAGAATTACAAATATACTTTTAATAAGGATTCTTACCAGAAACTTAAGAGAGCTTTTACATGACAGTCTTATTAAATGCAGTTTAGAAAGAAAATTGCAATATAAATCTTGAATGTAAACAAATAAATTAGGGCAGTTTAGAGCCTAACACAAAATTTTGGAAGTAATCTCATTATTCACGGCAACACACTGACACTTGAAAAGACTTGGAGCCATAGTCCTCTCCATCCTCAGCTCCCCACCAACAAGGCGTGCCAATGTGAAGTACAGGGTGCAGAGCACCTTGTAAAAAGCAACGTAGGGCTTATACACTTGGCCTCTGAATGAGATGTGACTGCCAAAAGCAGAGGAGGCAACAGTGCCACAGGGCTGTGAAAGGCTGAAGAACCAGCTCTAGAGGAGTAAGGAGCCCTGGAGATCCAGAGACAGGAAGACAAAGGGTAGGGACAGTGATGAAGAACCAGAAGAGCAATGAGGTTGGTTTTTTTTAAGAAAGGTGTGGAATCACTGCTATCACTAGCATCAGCTATTCTCAGGCTTTTCTGACCCACTGTGCATTCTCTGATACTGTGCTCCCCTGCTCCCTCACTGCAGCATAGATACTGTCGTGCTGCCCTTTACCCTGTGCTTTAGGTTGCGTGTAGCCTACCATCACCTCAGCAGCTGGAACAAGTCAGATGATCCCTAAAATCATGGCCCCTAAAAATATCTTTCTGCCTTATTCTTCACCAAAACATGCTCTGAGCAAACACTACTATCTGCCCCTAGCCCCATGGACAAACTCCAGCAAAGACCTTATAAGCACAGTAGTGAGGGTTGGAGCTAGTGGAGGTGAACAGTTCTGGCACTCAGAAGTATGGGCCAATACATAAAGAGCATCAGGTCTGTGGCCACTGAAGTCAGGATTAGAAAATGGGATCATCACCTGGTACACAGTTCTTCTCATTCTGGGACAGAGATACAAAGGCACTATAGCTAACCAAATCAAGCAGCTTCCCATTAGTCTAGAGTAATGGTGGATGCACTGGACCTAAAGTTTGGAGTGAATTACTGCCATGGGTAGACGGGAAGCTTGAGAAAACATCACAACGAGGGAGTAAAGATTAGGACTGAGGAACAAGTGTGATAGGAAGATGATACAATCCTCTAATGCTACGATACATCCTTGTGCATATGACTTAGAATTAGCTGTCAGCCAGGTGGCTCACCATTGTACAGGTCAGTATAATCAGGATCATGGTAGGGTTTGTGTCATGGTGCTAAGTACAATTAGCCAAGGCCACTGCTTAGGACTGAGTGTGGGAATTTGTTGTTAAAGTTACTGTTAGAGAGTTTTTTGTTTGTTTTGTTTTTAAAGCAGAGTGTATTGAATTAATTCCACTCTGCACACTCAACAGGATCATATCTCCCAAAAGACAACCTTTGCTGTACAACATCTTTCACCCAGAAGCCTGGTACTCTCTAGCCATTCTCAGATTTTCAGCAAGGTTTGTGGTGGTCCAAGGGCTGGTATCAGCAGTGAAGAATGGTTTACCTAGGACCTAGGCTTTAGAGTGCTGGGATATGATTAGAATTAAGGGTGTTAGAAAGCAAGGACATGACTACTAGGGCTTTACTTAGTTGCAGGGAAGAGGGGGTGGGAGAAGACAGCATTCATGGTTGTGCAGTAAAAGCACCTCTAATCGGTGCCTGGCTTCATGTGTCTTCTGAAGCACATGCCATGTGCAGCAGGTGTCATACAGGGAGAATAAAGGGAGAGCAGGGCAGGAGGGTTGCCAGAAGGGAGAACGGGAAATTTTTTGGGACTTCAGTGTCGCTTCCGGGTACTGGCTAAACCACATAAATGTACCCACAAATATGCTTTATTTGTTTCTTGCAAGGAGGAGGTGAACTCACAGCCATCAGAGAATGGCGACTCTCACCCTGCAGGGCATCACTGATTAAACAAATACCAGAGACAATACTCAGACAGAGAGGAGGCCAGCAGCAATCAAGACTAAGGAGAATCAGAAAGAAAAATCACATTAATGGGCCATTTCTAGACTAATGTGAAAATAATCAGATAGATTGTTGGGAAAACATGGAGGTAGTTTCCACATGCTGAGTGTATTTTCTACATTTTTTTAAAAAGTACTTGCTTTTTAAACTATTTACTTATTTTTACACCAAGAGGCTTGAAGCTGCCAAAAAGCAAAGCTCTGAACTAAAAAAGGATTCCAGTTCTCTACATGAAACTGCCCAAAGTATACCCAGAATTGGCAATATGATCTTTGCTTCTGCAGAGAAAATACTGAGTCATGTTGTCAGCCCACACACATCTAACAAAAATAAAAGCAGCCCAATGATTCAAGATTCACCCACTCGTCATTTAAAGAAAACACAAGTCATTCAGTCGTGCCTCATGCTTCAGAGACCTTTAGAAAACACCCAGCGCAGGGAACATTCGCCCACGTCATGCCCACGCACCGTTTCCAATCAGCAATGTCATTTGCAACTCGTTTACTCTCGGGTCTGGACAGTGTTTGTTTCAGCATCCTTGCAGGAAGTTGCCGAGACTTAAAGGCTTCTGCCGAGAACGTGACGCGGTAGCCTCAGCCAGCCCTTCTGTTAGCAACGCCGAAATGGTGCAACACAGCGTACCCAGCTGGAATCCCTGGAGGAGGCTGGAGAGCACCCTGCGCTGCGTTGCATAAAAGATCTGGCAAACTTAAGCCATAGTTTATGTAAAATACTATTGTACTCTTCCTTCAGTGGTTAATCCTGTACTGAAGCGTTAGCGCTCCCTGCTCCGGGCTCCTCAGTCACTCAGCACACATCAGACTGGGAGGTGTTTGCACAAACATTGAGATTTGGGGAATTATGCAGGAAATGCTCTTTCTTTTAGTCCTTCCCAAATCCTTCTCTTCTAGCAACAAGGAAAAAACCAAACCAAACCAAACAAAAAAAAAAAAAAAAACCACAAAAACCAACCAACCAACCAAAAAAAAACACAACAGGTTCCAGCATTTCACTCTGCAATCTCCTTTCCTCCTTCTGTGCTAAAAGCTCCTTGAAGTATTAACAGCTGAACCTGAATGTACAGCAGCCAGCCCAGCTAATGACGGAGGAGGAGACGTCACCGCACAGACAGAGTTACACAATCTCTGTGGTGCTGAAAGTGGCGATGGAAACTTGTCAGGAGACCAAAGGAGGGAGCTAATCTGTGTTTTGTTTTACACAGCATGATTTTAATCAGAGCAAAAAGCACTCGGTTGTGTTTTTACATAGTGTTAGAGACAAGTTAGCAGACCAACTAGGGGCAGGATGCTCTCTGAGGACACCACAGTGAGAAACATTAGTCAGGGAAAAGTACAGTAGACAAGTCTCCTACATCCAATTTATCAGCATTTCCTTGCTTCTTCAGGAAGACTACATGCTATGAAGCAAGAAGCTAAGAGGCATCTTCATCAGAATGCTGTGATTTTCTAATTCTCTTTATAAGAAGGAAGAAGAACAAAATAAGAGGAAAAAAAAAAAAGACCTACAAAAACTTTGAGGACAAGCTTATTTGAAAACACTCTTCCCAGAGTTTTTGGTTGTGTTGCAAAGAAAAATATGGTGTTCAGAAAACCCATCTGACTTGCAGCCAATATTTGACAGCAGTTGCATCCAGGTTACCTCTGACATAAGATCCTCTAACTTCGGCTGCAAACAGGTGTGTGCAAATTCCCCTTTGCAACCAATTTTCTGCCTCACAGAGAGCAGACAGCACGAGGGGCTGGCAGAAGCCCTGAGCATCACAGTTCCCAACACAGGCTACCTTGCAGCACCCCCTTTCCACACTGCAACAGCCAGAGAGTGGGAGTAGGGAGTCACGTCCTCATTCAGTCATCTCTCCCTAGCGAAGCTCACAGCTATGCCCTCTTCACAGGATAGTCAGAGTGCACCCTTGCATGTGCCAACGTATGCCAGAGAGGGAGTGGGGCGGCAGGTTGACAGGAGAGTAAATACACCTTAATTTGTTTGTTTCGTAGTCCTGATAGGTTTAGTGAAAACTCAGAGGTGAGATTTGATTCCTGGGGAGTGTTATTGCTGGAGAAAATCCTTCATTTCAGCTGCCTTCTCTTTATCCACTGGGAATAAATGCTCCTTTTCCCCCTCAGTTCAGCTTTGTTCCTTGACAACTAAGAAAAAAGGAAAAACCAACAACCAACCAACAAGCAAACAAACAAACAAAACCCCTCCCTACAAAACACATCGGGGACCTTTACTTTGTTTCTTTATGCACTTTACTGGGCACAATCTAAATGCATTGTCTGGTACCTAGTTGAAGACAGGATGAACTGCATGTTAAGGTATGAAAGGAAAGCTATCAGACAAGATCGTTTGTAGCTTTCTACATTCAGTTCAATAAACCCTACCCACAGAGCTTTATCCCACTAGTTAGCCCCTTTCCACTGTGACTCCTGAAAGCATCACCCTCTCTGCTCTCATCCCTCCTCTGTGTTCTCATTTGACCCCCTCCTCCATGCACATTTGTCCCCCTGACTTAAACAGCTCCCCAAGGAACTCAGGCACCACCAATGCTTGGTGACAAGGAAAAGGGAAGACAGATTTGAGTGAATATGCAAACAATCCCATTTGCACCCTAGCATGTACAGGTCTTTGTTAGCATAATGGAGTATGCTCTGTCCTGTTTGTTTTCTTCCCCAGTATTATGATACACACCCTTTTCATGTGAGCATTATCAAATGCTGTACCTGAATCAGCCTTTTCAAAACAGGCTGACTGCTGCTTGGCTACTATCTGTCCACCAACTGTTTATTAATTTTGTTCCAAAAAATATATAGCCAATGATAAAATCCAGTGTAAATTCTGCAACTGCCATTGAAAACGAAAACAAAATAAAAACAAAAATAAAGACAAAAACACCACACCAAAAGGCTTTCCCATATTTGATATCTGATACCACTAAGGCACTGGGTGGAAGCGTTTCACTTGCATGAGCAACCCTGCTTGAACGCAGCCCACTGCAACTGGAGCCTGATGGCTCTTGCACCTGGAGTGGTGTGTTCAGGAAGCTGCCTGCCTTCCCTGTGCAGCTTCACGCTGCAGGGGCACACACAGTGTGCAAGAATCACCTGATCCCACCTCATACTACCCTAGACAGACAGACACGCACCTCGGTCGTGAAGGATGTCAGGGCAAAGGTGCAAAGCGCTTTCGCAGCTCGAGGTGTTGGTGGCAAACACCAGAGCGACACTGGCAGGGCCCCAGGCCTAGCAGACAAAAGCCCTCTCCCTGCTCTCTCCCATGACGGAAGTCTCATGAATCAAGTCAAACACCCAGCGACAGGCTGGAGAAATCTATTAATATGCACCCGCCGCAGCACGTCGCAGCCCCCTTGCCTCGCACGCCGCTCACCTGCCTGTCTCACCCCTGGCAGGCAGCGCGGAACAAAGGAGCGGGGGGGGGACGGCAGCGACTGCCCCCCGAAACGGAGGGAGGCAGCGGCTGGAGACAAAGGCCGTTCGCGGCCGCTATGGGTGTGAGGAATGCTGCCGCTCGCCCTATTGTCTGGCGTCCTTTGTGCTTCCTCCACCCTCTCTCTCCCCAACCGCACAGGCAGAAATACCGGGAGAAGGACAGAAACGGCTTTGTTGCGAGACGCCCTCCCGTGCTAAAAAAGCCTCCTGCTCTCAGCCTGCCGTACGTGCCCGTCTGAAACTCTGGCCCACACTCGGCAGGTAGGGTGCCTGCTCTGCCTCCCCAAACAGCCCAGCCTGGCCCAGGGCTGGACAGACCGACTCTGAATTTGTTTCTCTGTACCCGTGGGGCACCTGGCAACCCACTTCTGAGTGCCTTCTGCTCCCCCAGAAATTTGTCCCTGTGAAGATGAGGCAGGGAGTGGTCACCTGGTCCTGTGCAGGGCTGCCCTTATTGCCCACATCACTGTTTCAGGGCTGTCAAACCTTGCTGGGCTGCATTGGAGCAGATCTGGCAGCATGAGCTTTGGTGCGCACTGAGCACTCCTCACACCCCTCCCGGCCCAAGGAGCAGCACAGAGACCTTTGCCAAACCTCCACTGCTTTGTCAAGTGTTGGTCATGCCCCTACCCCTGCCAATCAAGCCACATGTGCAGCTGCAGTATTACAGCCCCCCAAGTGGGTCCTGGTGGCAGGACTCCCTTGTCAGGGCAGAGTTTTAATTGCCAAGCTCTCCCAAGGGGTCAGTTCCCAGCTGCAGCACACTGCTCATCTCTCCTCCTATCACCACTCTACACAGGCATTGGGAGGACCTGGACAGAGAGACAAAAAGGAAAGCCAGGCACCTCCAGTGTGGGGAGCAGGGTGATCCTGCAACACCTGTGCCACCAGTCACGGGACTACAGCTTTGCCTGGCCCCACAGCAGCCATAGCATGTGGGCCAGCAGCAGTCAGTGACCCATGGAGAGGTTTACTTTAGAAAACACCACACTGGCTCAAGCGGTCCCTGTCCTGGCCACCCTTGACTGTCTTGTACCTCCCTGCCACAACTGCTCACATGAGAAATCTTAGACATACATGGAAACAACTACAAAGTGGGTCTCATTTGGACAATATGGCCAATGGGATGTAAGCAAAGAAAGACAGATAAGATCCAAACCCAGGGAAAAAGCTTGCTCCCGAGAGATGGCACCTGGAACCACAGAAGAGCCCTAGCACATGCCTGCTCCACTGCCAGGACAGCAGCGATGGTCACTCTGGTACATAGAACAAAAGGGTCTGGGAAAGAGCACCAAGAGGCTTACTGTACAGAGTCTGCTGATGAAGCCTGGAGGGTATCTGGAGGAGTCTGGGATGATAAGGAGGCAGATGTATACATGCAACATTTTTGTGATGGGAAAACAGTTTCTGACATTTTTTGGTGTTGAGGGCTGCATGTTAAAGGGGGAGGCTCTATCCAAATATCTTTTTTTTCCCCTTCCTATTTTTTATTATATATTCTGTATTTTAAATAACTGTAAGTAATTGTTGCCAAAAAGGGCTCCTATAACCATCAACAAAGAGGTCCGCAAAAAAATGTTCAGAAATTTTTGCTAATGGATAGTGTAAAATTCCTACTTTTAAAAGGTCTTAGAAACTATGATATCTAAACATCACTGCTTCTCTCCTTGAGCTTTGCTCTTCACAGTGCAGCTTCAGCTGCTTTTGTAAGGTATACTTGTGCTTTAGAAGCAGGAGTCACACGGAGATCAGTGGACAGGAGGTTCCCAGCAACATCTAAGGGGAATAAGCAAGGCAGTTATTCCCAAAGCCTCCAACTAAGAGGAGACTTTTTGAGGATAGATAAGGAAAAAAGCCAGATAAAGCAAAAGGCCTTCACCTTGGAATGTAAAAACTCAGAAAAAGGTGGCAGTTTGGTGGCAGAGCTCCTGGCCTCTCTTCTTCATGCTTCTTCCGTAATACCTCTTTACTTCTCTAGGCAAATGGGGACACAGCAGCTCTGCTCTTTGGGCCGGCACCAAGCTGATGTTATTGCACAGTTGCATTTCAGCAGTGCAAAGGTGAGCTTGCATGACTGTAAGACACATTTTGCAATCCAGGCTGGAGAAGCTGCCTTAGTTGATGAAGATGATGGAAATAGAACAAGGTGTAACGAGCTGTCTCTTACTGAAAAGCAGGGAACTTCCCCCAGGCATCCTTCAGGTCCTGAAGAGCACTCATGTCAGTTTGTAACTTATTAACACAAACACTCGCATGATCAAAGTTCAGCAGGTGTTCAGTTGCTCTCTGGAACATCGGACTTGAAAAGCACTTTGCACAGGTCCCCGAGGAATAAGAGAGCCATCCAGAGGAAGCACCCCTTGTTTCATCGGCCCAGAGATCTCCACTGCATTGCTATACACTTGCATCATGATACAGTGTTCATTCACCACCCAGTGCTTGAGGAACCAGATCTGCTCATCTCCATCAGGCTATGTCTCCCTCCTCCCCTCACAACAAAAGAGCTTTGCACCCCAGTGAAGCCTCAAAGGGTCCCCAGTTTTAGCAGGAAATTCTCCACTGTGCAAGCAGATTTATTTGCTTCCTAGTGAGATGAGTGGCTCCGTTGGCACACATGCTGCATGTTTTAAGTGTCTCCCCTGCAGCGGGAACTTAACCCTAATCTAAATTATACCTCCAGTGCCCTAATTTAAAGAAGTACTCAATAGTCACTTGGAAGGTTAATCGTGTTGCTGTTGGGCAAGTATGGATGGGAAATGGAGCCCACATTACACCTCGGCATCAGATGAGAGCAGCAGGAATCACAGGCAAAGGGACTGCTGTTCCCCACAGCCAGTCTCCTGTCAGGCCACTAAGCCCACATAAGATAGGTCACCTCCAAAGGAAACTCCAAGGTGCCAGGGGTGATTTTCTATCTGCTGTCTACCGTGCTGAGTGTTGCTCCCAAGAAGCCATCCCTTTCTAAAGAGGAGAGTGGCAATGGCAGATGTAGGCCATGGGCAGAAAACCTACCCTACTGGGGGCAGCGAAGCTGCAAGAAGGACATGGGGAAAGGAGGTGCTAATAAGAGCATCTTTTCTATGGAGAAAGGCTGACAGAGTTGGTTCAGCCTGTAGAAGAAAAGACTCAATAGAGACTTTACTGCAGCCTTTCAGAAACTGAAAGAGGCCTAGAAGAAGAACAGGGACAATCTTCTTAGCAAGGCCTGTTGCGACAGGACAAGAGATAATGGTTTAAAACTAAAAGAAGGGAGATTTAGACTACATAGGAGAAAGATGTCTTTTACAATGAGGGAAGAGAAACACTGGAACAGGTTGCCCAGAGAGGTGGTAGAAGCTTTATCTCTGGAAACATTCAAGGTCAGACTGGGTGGAGGTCTGAGCAACCTGCTGTAGGTGAAGATGCCCCTTGCTCGCTGCAGAAGGGTTATGCTAGATGACTTGTGGAGGTCCCTTCCAACCCAAATCATTCAGTTATTCTGATGAAGCAAAGCAGAGGAGGGCAAGACCCTGTGACTGATGAAACCGGGGAGTGAAGTGCTGATGGTTGGAGCTGTAACTGTAGTCTTTCAAAAGGTACTGGGCATGACAACACCAGAAAGAAAAATCAAAGCAAAAGAGTTACTGAGCAGGTGGCATGCTTTGAATCCTGGCTGGTTTGGCATCAGTACTGCTTTCCCCACTGTATGCCTGTTGCAGTGATCCAGTTACCCAGTGAGAAGGGGTTACACAGCAGTTATGACTATACACACACATACAAGAAGGAGACGAACATCCTTTGCCACCCATAGCTTCCCTGCAGGCTCACCAGAAAAAGAGCCAAATGGGATTAATTTGCTCCACCACTACTGCCCAAGCCAGCATAGGTAACAACATTACACCTGATAGCACAAGGGAGAAGCCCACATCACCTTGAAAGAGAGTGCACGAGCATACTTCCATCCTTATCAAAACCTGCGCATGTCTAGGGAACACACAGCAATTTGTTTAAAGTGGTTCTATTTACATACTTTATAACAGTATCTTCCCATTATTCTTTCTAAGTATCTGTGCTCCCTGGAGGTCGGAGTTAAGGAAAGCCAAGTGATGTGACTGGAAGCTTTCCTCGCTTTTGAGCATTTTATTAGAGTGATCAGGGATTTATCAATGACTTCTGGCACCGATTGCAAACGTGCAACTGTTACTGAGTCTGGCTGACAAAGGGCCACCATTTTAGCCCCATTAGAATGTTCATTGTTGTTCAGATGGTACCGCTGCCTATTGCCAAACTGGCAAGGATGCTTCACCTGCAGCCTGTGTCGAGGATCCTGGGGAGAATGAAGTTAACAGATTATTTCTTTCTGTGTATTACTAAAAGATGGCACTAAAAATTCAGCACACTTTCAAGCACACTTGGTGTCTGCTCAGAGAAAGCAATCCTCACGTTTGCAATCCCTCACACTTACAGAAGCAAATACAATTGGAGAAAATAATTAAGTTTTACTTCTACAAGCACTTACCAGAAGAAATGGCACATTTTGCCCACCACATTTATTTGTTCTCCCTGCAAAGCTTCACCGACAAGGTCCTTGCTTCTTAGTGACCGAGGAGGAGGGAAACGAAACCATGACCACAAAGAGGAACCTGGTCTCTGGGGAATAGGCAAAGAGGATGCTGTTAAACATTTCAGGAAACACTATGGGAAACATAGGCACAGCCAGAAGCTTTGAAAGTTTTGATTTCTACAAGATACTGAATTGCCTATTCTAAGCAGAGGAGAAAGCCTGTGAGCCCTCTCTCTTGGAGAGGTTTCTCCTAGTTCAGCACTGCAAAAGGCTGTAAAAGAGGGAACACTCTTGGCTGGATTAATTTACAAGGTAAAAGTGATTCCCACCCCACCCCCCGGGGGAATTAAACTAGACTCATAGCCTTGCCTCTCAGGGCTTGATAAAGACTGAAACTCTCCTTCTTGCTGCTGAGCCCAGGACCACCCTGGCAACTGGGGAATTGCCCAAGTAGCATCTTTGCAGGAGAAGTCAGATACTTCAGAATCCCTTTTCATCCAGGCTGCTTAAGCTTTGGATCTGCTTTTGTTAAAGTCTTCTTACTTTAATTAAGACAGTCTTTGCTGAAATGCAGTACCCTGCCCCTTTGGTTATCGTTAGCATGTGCCTGCTGAGATTACCAGCAAGCCTTCAAGATGCAGCAAGGCTGAACTCGGTAGTTCTCCAGAAGTGATAAAAACCCTTTAAATGGAGCATGGGAGAACACTCATACTCTCAGCAAATTGAGGATCCAATATAACCCTGAGAAACTCAAGTTCTGGTCCAACGGCAACCTCATGATGCACTGAAAGGGGAGTGCAAAGCCCTGCTGTGGGGAAGAATAACACAAGGCATCACCGCAGGCTGGGACCAGGCTGGCAAGTTGTCACCTGGCTGAAGAGGACCCATGAGTTTCTGGCATGCCAAGCTGTGTATGAGTTAGCAGCATGCCCTCATCACAAACTCCACTGACTGCATTGTGGGCAGTGCCAGGGACAGTGTGGCAAACAGGCTAAGAGGAGGTGGTAATTCAACATTGCTAAGGCTGCACATGGGACTGAGATGGATAGTAGACTTCATGAAGACATCCTGGAAAATTTGTTCATTTCCATTACTGAGGCAGAGAAGGGAAAAAAAAAAAAAAACCAAACCAACCAAAACCCAAACAAACAAAAAACCCAAAACCCCGGAAGTGCCAATTTCTCCCCAGTTCCCATGCCTTTATAAATGACCCTACACCACCACGTTTAAGACATGTATCTGAGAAAGCAATGTCCTCTTTTGAAGATAAGCTTATTGTAGGAAGAAGACTTGAAGAAGGGAATAAAGCTCTGTGCTATTCACAGAGCAAGGCAGAACTTGCAGCAGCCTCCCTGCCAGCAGGACATAAGGAAAAGATGGGGGGGGGGGCCAATCAAACAAATTGTTGACAACCTTCCTGGCCTCCTGCAACCCTAGAGCATCATGGCAAGATTTATTTGAGACAGCAATGGACTAAGAGGTGGTTTGGACAAGATAAGGCAGAGATCAAATAGGAGAAAATACAGCTGTACTGAACTGGCTGTGAAATCCTTGATCTCCTTTGGAGAAGTGCATTGCTTTTAGCCACCGGGAGCCAGTCACCAGTGCAAGCCCAGTAGGTAAACAGGCACAGGCAGTGTTTGCAACAGGAAGCTTGACCAGAAAGGAATTTTATCTGCCCAGAGCAGGCCCCTGCCTGAGGCAACCTGGAGACCGATCTAGCAATCAAACACTGACACCACTTAAGGTCTAACCTGCTCACATACCTACTCCTTCTCTGCTCTTACAGGTGCTTTGCTGGCTAGGGACTGCTTTTTTCGTTGCTGTGAACAGAGACACTCATGTGCATTGACCAAAAAAAATCAGTGTTCAGCAACACCAATTAAAGGCAACTGCTGCCCAAGTAGCACCATCAAGTGTTTGGCTTGACCAGGCTAACAGTATTACAGTGAAAGTAGGCAAGACCCCCTGTTTAATCCAAGGGGAACAACCCTCAGCTCAATAGTTTGGGTGCTTCCACACAGCCTGTGACTCAGTTGTTTGACTGCTGCTCATGAATTTTTAGTCCCTCTTCTCATCTCCTATCCCTGTGAGCCCGTTCTCCCTCCAGCAGAGGTGGTTTATTTCTGGTGATCATCAACACTTCTCCACATGACCTGCAGGCACCAGGGCAATGATGAGCAGCAAGATAGCTAAGCCTAATCCCCACAAGCTATGTGGGGTTTTTTTTCATCCAGTTCCTTTCCTTTTACAGCCTAAGACTCAGACCAGATCTCAGCCTCCATCTGCAGTCTGGTATTATGGTCTGGAACATAATATTTCTTTATAAGCAAATTATCACAGAGACTTCAATGTGCTGTTGACCTTTTAAAAAACTAAGTGTTTAGTATCTTTATTTCTTTCTCCTTTACAGTTTATGGCTCCCATAAATCCAGTGATAAGCTATGGAACAGAGCCCTGATCTGAGGGAATGAGGAAAGGAGCAGGAGAAAGGAACAGTGACTGAGCCTGTAACCAAAGGACTTCTGCCCCCTGTCAGGGGAAGCAGGATGCTGCCCATCTGAGGTGATGCTAATGTTGTGCCAATGTTTTCTTCTCTGACTTAAAAAAAACTTCTATTTCTATGCCACACCATTTACTTGTAAAATGTGAAAAAAAACCCACTTCTCTCACTCACAGGAGGGAGAGCAGTACTAAATCCATTAGCATTCACAACATGTGCCATCGGTACAGGAATCAGAGCTACAGAGGGGAATGAACACAAGCAAGGTACTGCCCCTCTACACTGGCAAACCAGATCATGCCTTTGCAATAATGAGATTTGGCACAAAGTATGAGTGAACAAGAAGAATTGCCCTGTAGCTAATGAAGGATGCTCCTATGGTTAGAAGGCTGCTTCAGAGTCACAGGCTTGTGCTGAACTCCCAAGTCTCCCAACTCAAAGATGACTAAATTTTCAATCATTTTCAAACATTTAATCATTCACAGGTGCCCTGAAGACTGTGTTATGAAGCATCCCACCAACCAACTTGTCAGGAAGATCTCCTCTCTCTGTCTCAATGCTTCCAAATGCTATTAAAATCATCTATTCTGTAGTCAGATCTACTCTCTGTGAGGGAAATGGAATATATAGCCCTTCCTTTCCCCTGCCCCTTACCACCTGTTTTGTGCACTTGAGCTCTAAATACTTCGGGGCAGACACTATCCCACACACACCTGTGTACATGCTTAACACTGCCAAGTGGGCCACCACCCTCACAAAAACCTTAAGGCTCAAAGGACAAATAATATTACAAGGACCTTTTGGGTGGTTTTAGTCCTAGCTGAGCTGCTTTACTCAACAGTAAGAAGTAGTCTTTCTCCCCATGTGTTCAGTGCTGGTTTGCTAGGGGAGACAGCAGTACAAGTGCTGTATCCTCCAACACTAGGAAAATAGGCATATAGGCAGCTTACTGCTGTGTCAAGGAAGGTCTGTGCAGAACAGGGTGAGAGGACTTCTGCAAGGACAGGCCCTGACGTTTGTTCCACTGGTTTGCAGAAACCCAGGAGGTGACATAACCTGTTGTGGCAACCTTGAATACTCCCATAGTCTTAATCCTTCCTTTGGCATTTCCAAATCAGCTGAAACCACCACCAGGCATTTGAAGTCCTGTGGCCGTTTCACCCACTGAGACAAAAAGCACTGCCAATGGCTGCACTGCTTTTGAGTGGCTGCCTGCAGCTCAGCCTTCACTATTGGTCCTGCACTCAGCCATGAAGAATTTTCCTGCTACCAAAGGCTGCGTGAGAGGCAGCTGTTGCTACCATCCTCGGCAGGCACCCACCTTCTTAGCAGGAGCTGGTACCTCCAACTGCACACCCAGACTGCTGTGAAAGCTGTAAGAGTGCTACTGACTGGGTAGCCAAGTGCCAATCTCAGAAGTAGGGGGTGTGTATGTGTGTGTCTTAATTTCATATACGATTTTCCAACATTTAAATTCATACCAGAGCCTCAGCCCTTCCCACAACCTGTACACAGAACTGTAAGGCAAGCAAAGGGAAGTAGTAGATTTAGCATGGGTAAATTCATCTAATAAAGGAGCTGGCAAAAAAAATAGTGGTGGCCCTGGTCAGAATCTAAGGCATATGTTGTGCACCTGGCCCTGCCATCCTATTTAGTCCCATTCCATGATGGGGCAAATGGTCTGGCTTCCACCTGACACCAAGGAAACAGAGGGGAACATGGTCCAAAGTGCCTTTGCACCTGGACTCGGGAGACATCTGGGAACCTCTAATCCACAGAAAGGGCACACTGGATTTGAGGAAGGTAAGGGTAGTGGTGATTTCAGTCCCTTCTCAGAGTTTGCAGAGTGATCTGCAGAATACACTGGATTTCTGGCTGGGAAAGGAAAGGATAGGAGGCAGCTGGAGGGAGGGGGAATCCCAAAGAGTGTGGCCCTTTACTGGGACTCTCAGGCATAACCCTTGGGAAGGACATGGTTGCCATTTCTCATTTGTCAGTGGGCCAGGTCTGTGCCCTGAACTCCCACTCAGGTGATAACCAGGGAGAAACCCCAGACAGTTTGCCCCAGGTAAAACAACTTAGACAAGCAGCTAACCACAAAGGACTGAGTGTTGACATTACACCAGACAAGTTGTTCCACTAAAACTGAGATTAGGTGATGTGTAGCAAGAAGTAACAGCAGGAGGGCATCCATCCATCCACCATCTGAGTGCCCACAGTCATCAGTACAGGACTCCGCACAACAACTAGACCTACGCTGTGAATTACAGATTCCCAGTTGGAGACCACAGGCAAGACAGAGCCCTGCCGGTGGTTCACCTCCATGGTTTGGGCTATCACTGGAATTAACAGGGTTAGCAGAGAGAAAGTAAAGCCTCTAGGCTGGCAAGGAACAGACTAAGTGTTAAGAACTTCAGGTCACACTTCTAAGTGAGTTCTGAGCATTAAAGAACCTCTCCAGCATCAAGGAGAATTCAGTATTTAAAAACAAACTCCAAGCAAACACATACACACACAAAGCCCACCAACAAACACACACCCCAGAAAACAAACTAGAGCACCAAAGAAAGAAATAAAAAGTGGCAAAAACTCATTCTCTTCCCCAGGAAAACTTGTGCTGCCCAGAGCGATCCTCAAATACAGACACTCCTCCTGGAACTAGGCTGTAAAGCTAACAACTGTTGCACTATTAAAGCGTCAGATAAGCCAAGCAGAAGCACCAGTCAGACTCCTGCAACCTCAACACACTCTGGGATCACGTGGACACATCAAACTGTACTCTGAAGTTACCAAGATCTAGGAGTGTTAAGAGCAGATGTAAACATTACCAGGATTTGCTCTGTCCTCCTCCAGGAACTACAACTGATCTGTGTGGACAGGACAAGCAGGAGGTAATGGTGCCCCTTTCAGAAGGTCACCTAAGCTCTTCTGCAAAAGACCAAGGAAACACAAAATTCACTATATGCCACAAAAGTTGCACAGCTGCTTGCAGTGCTGGGAATGTGCTTCTCCTTTCCAACACAAGGTTTTCCTCGTTTTGCCCTCCAGTCATGGAGTTGTTCTGTGGCTGCTCCTCACAGACAAGAGAGCTGCCTGCTGCCAGCCGTCTTGCCCCTAGGTGGGCGCCGGCAGCCTAGAGGCCCGCATCACTCAAGTCCACCTCTCCCCACCCCTGAGTGAAGGAACACACGAGGACNAAAAAAAAAAAAAAGAAAGGTGAACTAAAGCCAATATAAACCACAGGGAAAATGTGAGGAGGCAGGATGTCATTACCAGAGCTGGAATTTGGCCTGGGTGCCATGGAGATGAAACGCAGCAGATGGTTAAGGTGTACACGGGAAGCACGCACGCAGCACCTGACCATAGATTTAAGACCAATTAATACAACAAAAGAGAAACTTGACAAGCAAGCCAGAGACCTACAACATGAATAAGTGAACCATGAAAAGGGGAGCCTCTCCCATCAGAAAAAAAAAAAAAAAAACAGAGAGAGAGAGAAAGCAGCAGAGGGTACAATACCTACAGAGCCATGAATAAACTGAAGTTGGAACAGATGGAGACAGAAACAAACCACCCTGTGTATCAGTTGGCTACCAAGTGAAAGAGCCAGCGTGGGGAAGAGCTTCCCCGCAATTCACGATGAGAACAATGGCCTCTGGTTCTGCAGCACCCCCTTCCTAAGGTGCTCAATGTCCTTAGTATGGCTTAATTTAAGGCTCACAAGCTACAGTGCTTTATGATACAAGACCTCAACAAGCAACCAGGAAAGCATATTCTTTTAAATAATAAACCATGTGTCTCTAATTAAAAGAGCCAAAGCACTACACAGCAGAGACAGGAGCCTTCCCTAGCAGTCTATCCTGTGGGAACAGACCACGACTTCATGGCTGTGCTTCAGACTCAATGCAAAAATAGACCAGGAGATGACAAACAATGGCTTTCCAATGGATGACAACTGTCCTGAAGTGGCTGTGACCACAGCCACTGGGTAAAGATTAGTGGCACATAGGTGCCCTTTATCTTTGCAGGCATGAGTGGCTTTGGACACACAAGTTTCCACTGAATTTTACCTGATTGCCTGTGAACTAAAGCCCTCGCCAGGCTAAGGATGAGAAAACAAGCACAAAGATGAGACAGCCCACTGTGGGAATAGGAGCAGGCAGAGGTTAGTGTGGTGCAATTAAGCACAATGGGAGACACATCTTGCTATGAGAGCATTTAAAATCCCAAGCATAGAATGGTAAGGTTGGAAGGGACCTCAAGGATCATCTAGTTCCAACCCCCTGCCATGGGCAGGGACACCTCCCACTAGTACAGGTCACTCAAGGCCTCGTCCAACCTGGCCTTCAAC
>VWYK01015640.1:36174-46685 GCA_013399775.1 Semnornis frantzii | reverse complement strand
CAGTTGCTGTCTGGGCTACACTCACGCTACAGGCTCATGTTGAGCTTTTCACCAACCCAGACCTCCAGGTCCTTTTCCTCAGGGCTGCTCTCTAGCCATTCACCACCCAGTCTCTATTTGTGCTTGGGACTGTGCCTACCCAGGTGCATTTGGCCTTGTTGAATTTCATGAGGTTGACACGATGAAGAGGAGGCGAGCGGCCCAAGAAGCACGAGGCACTGGCTTCCCAAGAATCACCCTGGCCCTTGATGCAAGGGTAGCAGCTGGCACTTCAGGAAAGCAAGGTCCAGGCAGCAGCATCCCCATCTTCAGCCAGGCTGGCAGGAACAGACACTGGACTTTCCCTCAAGGTCTGCAAACACTAGGCTGTCCCGCCACTGTATCTGCAATGTAAATCCCAAAGATAAACAAGCTCAGCTCTACAGACAACTTTTATCACCTGCTTTAAAGGCAGGCAGCTTGGAGCTAAGCTTCCAGAGAGTCAGCCCCCACCCATGGCAAGCTCAGCCTGGAAGTGACAAGCTTTTCACAGCATTAAATTCTGCCTTGAAGCCAACTGGCCAAAACTGACTTCAAAGCAAGGGATCTTTTGCTCCCTGAGAACCCTATCCACAAAACCCTTCCTTTTCATACAATCATAGGATACCAGGTTGGAAAGGTCCTAAAGGATCACCTGGTCCAACCTTAGTAAAAGTACTGTCTAGACAAGGTGGGCCAGCACCCTGTCCAGCTAAATCTTGGAAGTGTCTGTCCTCTGGGCAGCCCCTGGGGCTTAGCTGGTTTGTGGAATAGTAGGCATGCTCACTCATCTGCTGCTCTGCAGCTTGTAGCACTAAGGAGACTCCAGCACATTTCCCACCACGACAACTGACTATAAATCAACAATGGCTGAGAGGCAGCACCTGCAACAAGCCCAAGTACAGGCACAAGCTATAAAATACCTCCCCCTCATCTCCACCCCCACCTGATTCTGTGGCTTTAAGCAAATCACGTAACTTTTCCTCTTTGGTTTCTGCACCTGGGAGAGAGTAATATTTACCTACTCTAGAAGGGTGTTGAGAGGATTAGTTAATGTTTGCCCAGAATTTTGAAGGATAAAATATTCTGTATTAATTCCTACCTGCTGAAAAGACTGATATATGTGATACCTATTAGCTCAAATGGAAGATTTTTGCTCAAGTTGGGTTCTGCCACTTCAGAAAAGTAGAACCAATATGATGTGATATTAACATTTCCAAAAGTGCCTGCAGCATGTGCTGTAAACCCCCTTCTCTTTTGACTACTGCCAGCCCCCTGCTCCACTGCCTGTGTTGCCGAGGTGCACCTGCACCTGTTAAACATTAAAGCAGCCCAAACTGGGGCTTTGACAACAGTGCTGGGTAATCCCCTTGGAGGGGTCCCTCTGCAGATGCCTATGGCAGGGAGCTGGCCCGCAAGATGTCCTGTCACTGATTAAAAGCAGGCATTGCATTGGAATTGCTCTTTTGCTTAGATTTGTGGCCAGCAGGTCAAGAGAGGTGATTCTGCCCATCTGCTCCATCCTGGTGGAACCTCTGGAGTCCTCAGCAGGAGACAGACGTGAACCTGTTGGAGCAGTCCAGAGGAAAGACACAAAAAAGTGATCAGAGGGATGGAATGCTTCTTTAGTGAGGAAAGGCTGAGAGAGTTGGAGTTGATCAGCTTGGAGAAGAGAAGGCTCCATGGAGGCCTCATTGTGGCCTTTCAGTATTTAAAGGTGAGCTATAAGAAAGATGGGAATAGTCTTTTTAGCAAAGCCTTTTGTGATAGGACAAGGAGAAATGTTTTAAAACTAAGAGAGGGGAGAATTACACTAGATATAAGGGAGACACTTTTTACAATGAGAGTGGTGAAACACTGGCACAGATTGTCCAGAGAGGTGGCAGAAACTCCACTGCTGAAACATTCATGATCAGACTGAGTGGAACTCTAAGCAATCAGATGTCCCTGCTTACTGCAGTAGGGTTGGACTACATGACATGTATGAGTTTCTCTCAACCCACATCATTCCATGAGTCTACTATGATTTACCAACCTTGCCTAGCTCATGTTTGAAAGACAGGAATCCACATTAAGTTTTTTTGCCCTACTGGCTGTGAGGTGCAGGTGGCATCTGCGCAGCACTGTCAATTACTGAAGGTCCAGGGGGGTGTGCATGGCATATGGGCATCCTTTGTGTTTGGCCATGCCACTGTTCAGGTTGTGTCCTCTGTGACTTGGTACTGGTCAGAAAGGTAAGAGACAAGAACGGGGCTCTAGCAGAGCACCTGACAGGCTCAGCCTGCTTTTCAACCCAGTACACCTACAAGTGCCACTGCAGCACTGATGTTCCCCCCTTGTGATCTGGGCATCTTGTTTTGGAGGACAAGGACAGCAAGATGCCACCTCTACATAACGCTGCACCCCTAGACTCGTGTTCCTCTGCAGTTTCCCACCAGAGCTTGCCCCAGTGCTAGTAAGTGATGTGTGCCCACACCACTGTACGTGAGGACTCCACACTCATGGACAGCAAGTGGAAATGCCAATAGCACTCATGGGCTCCCAGGACAGCCTGGCTCTGGCCTGTGGTGTCTGCAGCCTGCTGGGGTAAACAAGCTGCACCAGGCAGGGCTCTGGGCCTGGCAGCCACTGAGCTCTCACCTCTGGCAAACCCTGCAGCAGCTGTCATGGATGCACCTCTGGAGAGGAGCACAGTAGCCCTGAGTCCCCAAGCAGTGAGGAGGAGGGACAGGGCATTCACAGGGCCTGCCAGAAAGGGATTTAAATTTAACTACTGCTTTACTGCCTGCCAGCAGAAGTATATGACTGTACAATAAGGGAAAGGCTGGGGAACCGTGTTTGAAAGTCAGGCTAACACACACCCAGACTCATGAAAATAAAGCACTACCAAAGCAGCCCCCCACTGGCCCCAGTTTTGGGGAGGGGAAGCAGTTTCGAAGCCTGAGAACAATGGGACCACATTTCCCTCCTTTCTTTCAGCAAAGGTAAAAGACCTCCCTGCCGAGGTGTCCGCACCAGGGAAGCTGTTGAGTGAGGAGCCCTGGCCAATAAAGCTTCCCTTTGTGCCTTCAAACACCATGTCCAGTGCACCCTCCCAGCCTCCACAGCTCCTGCCTGCTGCCAGCACCGGTGAATCTCAGGCCTCTCCAATCCCAAACCAGAGGCAACGATGTGGCCATGCTGAGCTGTGCACTCCCCACGTTCAGTTTGCTTTTCCAGAGGAGCCCCTGTGCCCCCATTGCTGCCTGCTTCTCCCATGACAGCAGGCAGAGGCCAAGGCACCGGCTGCTGAGCAAAATCAGCAGCACAGACTGAAACATGACTAATTCCTAACACATCACAGCCTGGGAGTCATGTTGTTTGTGAGCCTCAATCGCTCACTGCTGCTTTCATACCAGCTTGTTTCAAGGGTGAGTAAGCAGACAGTGGCAGACATGACTTTTATTATTCCCAGAGCTTTGAAGTTGTACCATTTCACTGTGGTTAGCTGACTGCATCAGCCGTTTGTAGTGGCACATTTCGAAGAACTCAGCACTGAGGCAGAGGTAGCCAGATCCAGCTGAGCTGGAGCTCAGCATAGTCCACTGAGGCTGTTTCATGGTGATTCATTAGTTGCCCACCCTCTATTATTCACTGGGTTTATCCAGTCATTTTAGTTCAATATTATTGACAACTTCCAAAAAGTCCCTTTCGAGAAGAGAGATTGAAGGAACAAAAGCAGCTTCAACTTGTAACTGAAGCCCCTTTCTGTTAAATTAAGAGCACACAAGTTAAAGTGGTTTTGTGATGAATATCCTCAAGGACTAAACAACAGCACTCGAAGAGGGAGAAATATGGAAGAGATGCAATGGTGTGAGCATTTCATGCATTTATACATGTGTATGACATACTCATACATATGCAAAAGGGTAAACAGAAACATGCATCTATTAGATGAGTGAAACTTCCTGCACTTCTGAGTGACTCATTTTAAAACAGCTTATTACATAGACCTTCTTTTTTATTTTAAAAATATACCACTCACACGCATTTTAGAGAAAGAATTGTATGGTTTCTTTCCATCCCAGGTTAATATACTATGGTCTTTTTATTTTTTTTCTTCTGCTGCTGCTCCAGAATTCCACATTTCTCATCTATATTTGTACATTTAACCACTTATAACTTAAATAATTGATCATCAGGAAGACTCTTTGCATAGTTTGAAGCAGCACAATATTTTTAGCAGCAAAACCCATGTCAGCTTTGGCACAAATATGAAAGTTTTTAATCAACTAGAGGCATCACAGCCACTTCTCCAGGAGAAAGGGACACCACAAACATCAAAGTCTAAGCAAAAGCACTGGACTGCAGTTGTAGGATTATTCACACAGACTGGTCCAAATTCTGCTTTTAATTCTAGTTCCAAAAGTTTAGGGCTTCAGCTAAACCACTCTTTCCCCTTGAAAGAGGCTGATTGCATTTATGGCTCGTTTCAGAATTCAAGGACCCAAGCTGAGATTAAAGACCAGGGACAGAGCATGGCAATGCCCCACATCCAGCACAATGGAGGGCGAGGGTGCTGGCAGCAGGGAAAGGAACTGCCAGATTCGGTTCCCGGCAGCACTCGGCCCTCTTGGGTAACCTCGGATGCGTCATTTAGCCTCCTGCTGACTCAGTTCCTCATTTGTACCGTGGAAATAACACCACTTCTTTATTTCGTAGGAGTTTGAGGCAGATAAGCATCTTGTCATTCGGTATCTGAGTGCACTGAAGAAGTGCAACTAAAACAGAGATCAGTTACTACCTAAAGAAAGGACACAAACAAGAGCTGGGAGGGAGGGGTGAGATGTAGGGTACAAAGGTGGGGAGCTGATTTATCCCCTCAGGACAGCTCAGAATGAGAGCCTTCGTTCCCCATGCAGCATGGAGAAGTCTAGAGACTGAGCAATTTCCCCAGAGGTAAGGCTTCTTTTGACAATGCAGTTTTCCCTTCTCCGCCTACCACACTTAAAAGCTTGGCCATGAGCTGAAGCATAGGAGATTCAGATCCTGGGTTCAGATCCTGATTGGGCTGCTGCTCCCTGGGAAATCGTTGGGTCTCTGCAGAGGCTCCACAGCACCTTCATCTCCTGATTGCGAAGGACTGGCCATGTAGTTCCCGCATCCCTCCTGGGGACTGCTCTATCATATGGGAGGAAGAAAAAACATGTCTCCTCTCCCCATAAATCTAGAGCACCTCTGCAGCACCCCCTCAAAGGCAGGAGATCTCACCTGAATCCTTTTTGGATGGACATTCAAACCTCTTGGCATTGCCAGATTTTTGAAATTGCATAATATTTTGGCTTGTCAGGCGTCTGCATGACCTACATTCTTCTAACTGCAAAGTGGGTGCAAGGTCAGGTGCCAGCCCTGTCATTCCAGCAAGCTCTGCACCTGGCACTCAGGGCAAGAGGAGCACAGCTCTGTGTTCTGCATCACCACCCCGTAATGCAAACGTGGTAACTACCACAGAGGGGTGTGCATGGCCTGATGAGATTTTTAGAGAAGTGACCTCACAGCCCCATCCCTGGCACGAACATTTTGCTCCAGGTGCAGTGTGACTGACCACAGCCCCCCTCTGTCCTCAGCACATTTTGGGGAGCGAGCCAGGGGAGGTAACAATACTTCCCTCTTTCCACAGAAGACAAAGCTACAGAAGACACTGATCCCCATGGCAACAAAGGCAGAGAAAAAGTGTCCCAAGATGTGATTTGCTGTCACCATACCCACCTCGTGGCAGATAAGGACAAGTGATAGCTCTGAAAGGAACTGTTTCCATGGGACCCTTCCCAGCAAGCCCACGCGATGACAACCCAACCGTCAGCCACAGCTTTCGGTGTCAAACAGGTCTGACTGGTAGAAAGCAGCACTGCTTCCCCTAGCAAATGCTGCCTGTGCCTCATCATCTTGTGAGGAACAGTGCCCTCCTTGCTCCCTTCAGAACCTGCCTAACCCCAAACAAGCCGTGCTGCTGCTTGCTAATCCACTTACCCAAGCAATTACACTAGGACAGCAGCCTGCAGAGAGCCATGCTCAACTTCTCAGCTAAGCATCATCCTGGGGCTTTTTAATCCATGGAGTGCTACCTTAAGCTAGGTCGAAAGCTCCTCACAGAGCACACATTTATGCTTTGGTAGTGCGTGCTATGTTAGAACATTTCCTCCTGACACTTTCATTTATCATACTTCTCCCCTCCCAACCCTGCCCTTTCAGTTCCTCAGGGAAAGTTCATGAATTTATGCAGGAACAAAGTCACCTTGAGCTTTAATCCACACCCTAGCAGAAGGAATACATCTGTCGGCAATCACATCCACCCACTCTGCAACTCTATTACAATGCTCACTTTGTTAGCACAGAAAATACTGGCTCCTTTTCTAGTCCTGGAGATGAGCTACCACAAAGAAAGTGGACTGGGGAGAGAAGAGGGAAGAGCCTGGCTCTGAGCATTTGAAGCTGAACAGATAAACTAAGGTGAAACAACAGAAGTAGAAATGAAAGAGCAAGTCAGGCAAACCAAGTCCTTGTCTTATGATAAACCCTCCAAAACAACTCTCTGCTCCCACTTGTAAGAAGTAAAGGCAGCTGAGAAAACTGTGGTCAATGAAGTTGCAGAAGACAGGCAAAGGTCCTCCTCCAAGTGATAGCGAAACCAGTGGCTAAGGCAAGTAGCCAAGTACAGTAGAATCAAGCAGATAAAGCATCTGATTCCACCAGCTGAGAGCAAAGGCCAGAGTACCTCAGAACCAGGGTGACACCTAGATGCAAGGGTCATGTTCCATGTTCCCCTAACACCTTCCCCCTTCCCTCAGGGAAACCAGTCCTGATGCTGCCTGAGTACACAAAGCAAAGATGGTGTTTAAGAACAGGCTCAAGAGCTCCAGTAGCCCCAAACAGCATCACAGATGTGCACAAAAACAAAACTAAGCAGCAAAACATCACCTCCAGCAAGGAGTCTGCCAGCCATGCACACACACACCCCTGATGTTTCAGAGGTGTGCACTAATTCACAAATGCTGAATTAGTGCACCCCTCTGACAGGTGTGCACTACTTCAGCTGATGGTGTTGCAGGCAGGGCTTCCACCTCACATTAACAGCTCCTTGCATTCAACAGCAGGAACTGCAGTCACCTGTTTTCATCTGCTCTACTTGTTGCCTTGCCTTGATAAAGTGTCCTGGGATAAACCTCCTTCTGAATGGAAGAAATGTAGTGTTAGTATTCCCTGAAAGACACAAAAGTTATAGCAGAGAGCAAGGAGGCTGAAGAGAAGGTGAATGGGTAGTTGAGGCAGTCCCGATGAAGCTGCCTCTCAGCTAGTCCTGTCCACCTGGTGAGCAGCACAACCAGCTATTACCCAATTGCTTTGTCACCTTGGCACTCACTGCAGGCAGGCACCACATTTTGTCAGCCTGACATTGCTTTTCTCTGCCGTGCACCCCAGAGCAGATGAGCCACTGCTACAAACTGGTCCTGCCTGACAAACAGGAGGGAGGGTGTAGATCTCTGAGCGTAGGGGTTCTCTGACCTAGTGTTGGCATGGAGAAGCTCACAGAAACCAACCCACCCTCCATCCCTAATACTTTGCTTGCCACATGATAAGATTTAAACATCACATCTGAGTAACCTCATCCTTATCTGCTGTCACTCTTGTGCACTCTGGATTGCGTTGTGATTTGTGACCCACAAGAACAATAGGTGGTGGTGTACGGATTTCCTATCCCTCACAACTGAGCAATACCACCAACCAGCACAGACCTCACCGATTCACCTAGAGGTCATCAGCTGCCATCTATTGCTTTAAAAACTATTCTCAAACAGGATAGGTTGTCCTCAAGTAGTTTACCTGCATTTCTGTAATCTCAGCAGAAATCTTGCCTCTCCTGGCAGTGATCATAAACCTAATAAGAGAGCTGCAGCACTTCCTGTCTGCTCCAGGAGTACCTTCTGCTTTGACCATTTTTCTCATCGGCAGCTGCACACTGTTGCAGAGGTGCTCAAAGCAGACATTCCAGGAGAAACTCTGAGATCCAGACATACACCAACATAGTCAGCAGTGCAGGAAAACCAAAGGGAATGTTCACAGCGATGACTCATTCTTCTTCTTTGCATTATTGTAAATAAGCAACTCTTATTTAAGACAGGTTTTACTAGAACCAAAATGATTTCATGGCCTTGTACATAACACATGCCCCCAGGCCAACTCCACAAAATGGCCTAAGAGTTTCAAAAAACAGTGGGCTGGTTACTGAGAGGATTAGATAAGGCTTGACAAAGATGTAGGAAGGTGGCCATGCTGTGCCCTAGAAAGCTTTTGCAACACAGACCCCAAAACATCTCCATAGGCACCTTCATTTAGAAAAGAAGGGCGAGAAACTGTCAATGGGTTTGGCAGAGCACTTTAGCTGCTGCTGGGTAGAAGACTAAATTACGCAAAGGTAACCCCTCAGCAGTGCATCCGAGACACCCCTGAACAGCTAGTGCACTGGTGAGGTCTGTGGGACTGACTCTCAAAATGGGTACTTTCTCCTTTTATCTCAGGGAGAAAACAATAACCCTTAAAACATGCTGCTGTTTCTCACCCCTCTTTCCTGCAAAAAGGAAACTTGCTCTTCTGAGTTTGGCAAGGACAAGAAGTTAATGTGCTCCCCAAGGCTGCTCAGCACTTGGAGTAGAAGCTAAATTCTTTCCCCTTTGGAGAGCACTGATACTGCTATGAGGCAAACATCCCTGTCACTGAGTTCCAGCCCTCTTGAGAAAATGAGGACACAGTAGGGTTGGTTGTAGGGCCCCTATTGCAAGGACCTTCCTCGATGCAGAAAAGCATCATGAGGCCAAAGACTTTTCTTTCATAAACAATTTGTTCAGACACTGTTGTGACATCTTGGGCTCCAGCCAAACACTCAGAGATCAGTTCCCAATGCACCTCCTTTGTGCTCTTACATGATTCCTATACTTCTGCTTGCCCAAACATTGGGCCCAGGAGATCATGGTCACAATGGTGATGATGGGGACTGCTACAATCAGCATTTTCAAACAGACAAACAAAGCTCTGCTCCTTAGAGTACCTCCCAGGGAGGCTGGAAAGATCCTGGTAAGGAAGGAGGGAAAAAAACGTGTCAGAAAAAACACTAAAAATATGAATCAGTACTTCCTCGAGGAACAGAATCAGAAGTACCACAAAAGTACTTGGAGTTGAGTGACCAGAACATGCAGGCATGGGGGTTTCTGCAGCAATTCAGTGTTGCGCTCAACCCTGAATTTATGGCAACCTCTAAGGCACAGTTGCCTGCTGTGTCCATTTAAACACAGCCAAGTGTAGGTATGGATTTGTGTTTAAAGAAACAAGCCACAGGAGAGAAGGCACAGCAGGGCCAGCAGCCACATGGCATGTTTAATTTCAAGAGAAGAACACCTGCCTGGCAGGAACAAGTGGATCAATAAATAAACCCAGGTATACATGCTGGCTTCTTTATTTAAGAGCATTAATTACACCCTTACAGGTACCTCTTTTAGGGGACTGCCACAAAGCTTCTCATGAGACCAATCAGGAGTGTCAAACTTCAGCACGCAGGACATGGCCCCCTTTTAGGTTGGGATAAGGGTTTGGTTTCAGCATTAGTCAAGGCTCAGGTCTTCACAGCAGCTGAGTGAAAAGTAGCTGTTAGAGCAATGGCAGTAAGAAGGGGGAAGAGAAGCATTCTCAACAGAACTACACTGGGAAGAGTGGATTAAAGCACACAGAAGCATCAGCCTAGGTAGAGTCAAAGTAAGTTTATTCATGTGAGATCAGTTCAGAGATGATCAGACTGAAAACTCTTCTTTAGGTGAGGAAATACACAGAACCAAAACCCCAGGACAACAACAACAACAACAATGACGACGACGCTATCCTGAAGTCACCAGCACGCCTTGCTAATTGAGGGTGGCCTCAAGCATCGCCACCACACACTTACAGGCGAGCTGCTGAGCAGCACTTGCAACACATCTGACACTTCTCAAGAGGGGACAGAACTGTTTACAGGAAACCATTTGTTACAGGGGCCTTGCCTCTCCTCCCCCCACCCTCGACCTCAGCGACATCCCTTTCCCACCCCACCTTTCATCAGAAGCTTATCTATCGCCCAGACAGCCAGCCGAAAAGCTCATCCAGGCTGGAATTTGAAACCCCAGATTCTCAGACGTGGTGGCTGGGGCAAACAGTGCTGCCATCAATTTTAGAACTGAAGGGCAGGGAGTTTTGATTCTATTTGTACGGGGGGCTAATGAGTAGCTTGGGATGTGAACATTAACCCCAGGGCATAATTCTGAGAACAGGATGATAGATTCTCAGACTCCTGCTCTAATTATATAGGCAAAAATTGGAATGGGAATGAAAAGAGACATGAACAGGATTGAGGTCCCTCATCAGCTTAATGGCATCATTTTCCCAAGCACTTTTTTTTTTTTTCATGTTAGGAAAAAAAAAAAAAAAAAAAA
>VWYK01015640.1:4688-36139 GCA_013399775.1 Semnornis frantzii | reverse complement strand
AAGAAAAAAAGGAGTAAAAATTGCCTCCACCAAGAAAGAGACTCAAAAAGTACAAGAATGGAGCAACTGAGTTTCACAGTAAGCAAAGCTATGCACAGAGCCATAGCTGCAGAAGCAGCAATTGCCAAGGAACCGTTCAATACAGCAAAACCATAAGGCACTAATAATGTTCCACTCATTACAATCAACACATGATTACAGACTGACATTCAGAAATTTAAAAAATAAAATAAAAATCACTCTACATTTTAAAAAAAAGGCAACTTCTCCCATTTAAAAAGTTTCAAATTTTCAGCTCCAAGAACACTCCTGTCCCCCTGCCTTGTCCAGGCATCACTGACTAATTTGAGTGTTGGATCAGAAGTTCTCCTGGTTAGCACATACCTATTACAATGAAACATCTGAAGGCATCAGCAGGAAACTATTTGTTGAGAAGTCACTCCACCATCCCATTAACATCAAACAGAAGCGTCAGCTGGCCACCCTGCTCAGCACACTACTGCAAAACACTCAGATATCACCATACCAGCTGCAGTTGTATGTGTTTAGTGATGCTTTAGCTTCCTTTCCAAGATAGAACTCAACCCTGGAGTCTGAGGTGCCTTATACAGCCATGGGCAGAGGAGCCTGGGGGAAGACAACAGCACTTGCTCACTGAGCCAGGAGCAGGCTTCAGTTCCTGTCTGAAAGCCCATGTCCAAGAGCAGCCAGGTCCCTTTAAACACCTTAAATTCCATTCTGTTTATCCTTTTCTGGAGATGAGCAATTGCCCAATGAGTATGAAATCAGTGACACCAGCTTCCTTCAGAGGGTCACCTGACAGTCCTATTTTGGTCAGTATTGATCAGATTCAAAGAACAAAGAAGTAGTGGAAATATTTGTGTCCCATTACTGATCCCTAAAGCCATTCAAAAATCCTTTAGACATGAAAGATCTATTAAGGCTTATATTTAGAGATCACAGTAAAGTATTGCACACTATTTGTCTGTTTAAATAGCTAAAAACGGAAATCTCATTTCCCAGAGATTAGTAATATCATTAATAAAAAACGTTAAAAACAAATATGGAGGTAACTTCACCATGTGGATCTGCTGGAATATGTGACAGTTAGTAGCTAGGGATACAGAGGGCTGTCTGTGCAGAGGTTTAGTAACAGCATTTTAAAAACATAATTGGTTTTGCCCTTTCTTAAAGCTGAAGTGATCATAAATTCAGACTACCCATGAAATGGGCTCTATGGTTTCACCTGCACAAGAAAATTCACTGCAAGACAGCCTCTCCACTGTCAGTTATAAACAGCTGACCTTTGGTCAGGACATCCAGAAATAAATAGGGGTATAGCAATGAGACCACCCAACAGAAGATCCTAGTGTGACTACTGACATGGAAGAGTCTAGTAGGCCAGGAAAACCTGCCAGTCCCACGGATTGTCTAGCTTAGGTCAGCAGCTGCACGATGCAAGTGGTCTCAGGATGGGTATTTGGTACTTCACTATTCAGCATTACAAAAGCAGGTCAATCAAGTCTTGCAGACCCATTTTGAATTAGTCCAAACCTGGAGGATGTAAGAAGAGAGACTTGTTTCTACAAGTCTCTCAGAGTGCCCCAGCTGAAAGGTCTGCACAACAGTCCTCCCAGAAGCAAGCAGAAGTCACTCTGCCAGCATTCGCAGGCGCCGCTCATGCAGCAGCAGTTTGATCTCCTTCACTATTAATGGTGAAATGAACAGGACTGTGGAACTCGTCTGTGAAAGGAAGCAAATGCAGGACAATTAGCAGAGAGCAACCATAGCTGTAGCCATCCTGTGCTCCAGTGTGCAGGTCTCCCCAGAAAGACAGGGGCTGAGAGAAGCAATGACAAAGTGGCACAGCAGATGGAAGGACTGCATTTGCAGGAAAGCTCATACACTTTCAGTTGATATGATCTTCTCTTCATAAAGATGAGCTCTTCATTGCCACAACAGCCTTCTTCCAGGCCACCTCTGCTGCTTACCAAAGTAGCCTTTTCCCTTGTCACCACAGATAAAAGGACAATTCCTGGCACTTCCAGCAGGTAAGAATGAGTGAACTGTACAGCATTTGGTACTGCAGCAATGCTGACGAGATCAGGGCCTGAACATTCTTCTCCCCCAGTGAGATACCAGGGAAAAACATTTTAATTTTACTTTCCAGATCATCATCACTCTTTCTACTAATCTTCAAGGGCTAATAAGCAAGCAGTTTAACTTCAGCTCTCTGAAAACACTAGGAACTATGTATCATGGAAATGAAGTAGGAAAAAGTTCTTCCTTGGAAGTCAGTCAGGTGGTATGAGCTTCAAAAAAAATGCATGTGGGTATTTTAAGGCAGGTATTTTTGTGCCTCTGCCACACTCTCAGTTCCCGTTGGCCAACACCTTAAAGGATCCCAAACAAACTCACACCCTGAGGCACACAATAGACCACTTTGAAAAATGGCATCAGAATTCACAGCTGCTGCAAAAATAGACTGCATGTCCCAGTCACAGTTTTCAGGTTCTCACAAAAAAATCTATTGCAAATCGAACTTCGACAAACAAATTTTTTAAAAGGAGATTTCTTACCATTAGAATAAAGAAATAGAAAACCCACGTCCACTTCAGGTTCTCCTGGATCAAAGACACTAGATACTAGAAAGAAAGGGGAAAAAAAGAAGAGATACTAGAACTGGGAAGGTAAGCATGATTCTTGTTTCCTAGAATATGTGGGCTGTTAACACTCTACACAGAGCTGACTGCAAAACCTTCCAGCTGATCTTTTTCCTGTCAGAAGAGATGACTCAGGACAGCAGTCTTTGTGTAAAACCCAAAGTCTCAGGAAAGCAGATACCACCCTGAAGCTTTAGAGTAACTCACAGCAGCATAAAGGCAGAACCAAAATACAGCTTCAAAGGGTGACAAATTGACTCTGCTGAATACAAGGTTTTTGCACAGCACACTGGGACATAAGTGGATGTGAGTACTCTCAGAAGAACTAAAAGCTCCAGTATGGTTTGTAAATTACACAGGATGCATTTTCGAGAGCTGTGCAACCATTAACTGCTTAACCCTTCATCACAGGCAAGACACTTGAGACTACAGTCTGTTCTGAACCGCATCCTAGCTCAACAGGACCGCAGAGGCTACAAAACAAAACGTTATTCCCTGTGAGCAAGTTTATATTCAGACGCTGTACCAAGGGCCTCCCTCCTTCATTGCTGGGTACGTTAGCGCAAAACAGGATGTGAATTCCTAACACCTGCCTTGTGCATTTGCTGCTGCTCACACCTCCCCCCAGAACCATACCACGGTTGCCTCTGCTGGAATGGATGCAACACTAGGATGGGAGGCAGGTGGAACTTTTCAGAACCAAAGACCCAGTTCTGATGAGGACATCACTTTGAATGGTGTGCGTGGGAAGACGGAAACACTGCAGACAATGCGAGAACACCACAGAGTCTAACGGAGCACTTGAAGACGCCCACAAAACACTTGTACTTTTCCGTGTCTAAGGGAGCTAAGCAGTATCTTTCCTATGAAATACAGACTGAAAGACTGCATTTATCAGGCAATCAATGGCAACTACAAAACCAAATCCCTTTCCAGAAAAAAGCTTCTATGCGTTGCCTGCATCCTTGGTATTGTATCAGCGCTAGAGGATGCTTGGAATAGAACTGGCTCCAATCTTTCTACTGAATCTTCCACTTCCCAAAGCACCACTGTGTTCTTCCACATAGTTAACATTTGTATGTGAGAAGAAAGAATGTCCCTAGTGGGCACATTGTCTGCTTCCTTTTCTGCAAGAGTCTGGTTTTCGGACCTCTGGCAGCATACTCTAAGGACTTATCAAAGCAAGCGGTGCCAGATTTACAAGGGATAAAAAACATCTACAGATAAAAAGTAAGCGCAATTTTTAAATTACTTCATAAGTGCTCATAACAGGTATTCTAACTTTACTTGGTTATACAATTAAACCTTTCTGAAAGTGAAGGTTTTGCTATTACCTTTGAACAAACAAACAAAAAATAATTCCCAAATAAGCTCCAAATATTTTATTTTCACTCTTTGTGAAGCTGACCTTTATCTGGTTTTTGGAGTTCAAGATATGAAAATCTAAAGTGCATTTGAATTATGAATATGCCATAGCATTAGCACTATGAATACTTACTTCTTAATTAAATTACTTCCATTGGAAGTTTCAAATACACATGCTCCCTTAGACGTGTCTTAAATTTCTTTTTTTTTTTTTAAACCATGACTCTCTCCTTCTCCAAGCAACTTTTCACTGAGGAATAAGCTACCATCCATAACCACAGACTCTTTGCATTCTTCTCCAAGACTTCAGTTTCCCTTTGTCAGGCTCACCTGGCCCACTGCAGCACCAATACTGCCCGTTCCATCCACAATTCCCGTGACTGTTGCCAAAGCCTCGCTGCTACTTTTCACCAGATCCTGGCGCCCCAGGTCAGCAGAAATTGCAGAACTGATCATGTTAGAAGGCCCTCCGATGAAAAATCCTGGAAGGGACAAGAAAAGCTGCCTTAGTGTAAACCTAAGATAGATTTCTCAATACAACATCTTCCAAACACATCTTTTTCTACCATGTAAAGCTCAGGGAAAGGACTATGTCTAAGGAACAACAATCACAGACTAACTGTAGGTAGAAGAGTATCCTCACAGCTGATGCCTGTGGCCATGGCACACCTTGGGCACCTGGAGTATGCACACAGAAATTGCCAACAAGCACATTTTCATCCAACAGCAAAAATGAGGCAATTAGCTGTGGCACACTCCCCAAGAAGAGTCAGGACACACCAAAGTGAACACAGAAAGCTACTTTTGAACAGCATGCACATACAAACCTTCAAGATGAAACAGATTCAGACACATTTTTGCTTTGGAGTAGTACACCCCCATGCTGCTACCTCAGTCTCCAGGGACTCCAGAGGTGGAAGGGGAGGGAGGAAAAATTGCAATGGGACAGAGTCCTCGAGTAGGAGTGTTTGGGAAGAAAGGCTCTATTCATGCAAGCTAATCTTAATTCCATAATACAGCATTGTATGCCTGGTGGCACACAAAGCTTGTGACCTCTCAGTATACAGGGCATTTGGGTTCTGACAGACAAACACCCTCAAATTTGAGCTGCAGCTCATGATTTTGCCATATATACACTTCCTTCAGATACCAGACCACTGATGTGTATTCTGGAATAAATCCATCTTCTTCATACGGAGCTAAGGCAGACCCTTTTAGTTACAAGTCATTATTCTGTCCAGTCTGTATCTCCCTCTGTAAGGCAGTTTTCCTATAGCTATACTCCAAAAGTAATAGAAAATCAGTCCCCTGCTTTTACTCTTTAGTGTAAAACCAGCAGAGATGGCAGTACACACAAGTGCATTATCATCTCCTGAAGCTAGTGTTACTGATTTTTCTGCAGTGTGTATCTATAGATATACAGCTACTAACCTAACAGTGACATTTGATAAAATACCTGTAATGGCCATGATCACAGCATTGATTGGTTTGCTGTTTGGAGAACCTGCAAGAGAAAGGCCAGATGAGTGTAAATAAAACAAATGGACTTCAGAAAGGCACCTATTTAGGATCAGAAAAAAAAGCATGCAAACACTTTTTGAACTGCCTATTCAGTTAGCGATATAGCAACAACAATAGCTTCTGACTGGAGACTTCTACAGAGGTTAGTCTTAGAGATTAAAGACCCAGAAGTCTCCCTATGGCACTTTCCAGTAGGAAAGTCACCTTTGCCATTAAGATTTTGTGCCCTATTTCAATACCAAATGTGTCTCTAGATTCCAGCCTTCGTTATACTTCCTTCTATGACAGAGCTTGTGCTTACCCACCTCGAAAGTACATTTGAATAATAAGAGAATCCTCCCTCTGTCTCCCTGGGGAAGTTGGACTCAACTCAATCTCTTCCCCTATAAAGCATTCAGCACTTGAATCACACTTCCACTCATTCTGAATTTCCCAAACTCTTTTTTTTTGAAGTACAGATCTGGAGGTAGTAATCCAACAGCAGTCTAAACAATGGTGCACAACAGAATAATCCAACGCCCACCAGATCCTCACTCCTCCTTACACAGCCATGTTTGGGTATCTATTGGTTCTGCTTGTCTTTCCAGGAGCAGCATCATATGGTGTATGTGCATATAGGTTTCCACTACAGTCTCTCAGTGCTTTTCAATTGCTGTTTTCCCCATACCTCAATTTCAGGCATCACCTTACTCAGTGCTTCAACTTAGGGCCTGCATATGGTCAAGTTACCAAGCATAAGGCAAGTTGTAGCCCTCTTCACATATTCTCAGGCCACTATTACTCTTATGTACAACATGCTATGAGCATGAAAAGGTTTCCTGGTTTGGCTGATGGAAATTTAGTTATCAAACTGCAGTAATTTTGTATTGTCTGAGCTTTCTGTATCTGTCTGGACAGAGTTAAGACACAGCACAAGACACCTGGACCTCTGGATGCTCTGCTATCTACAACAAACTCTGAACATCATCAGCAAATAATTTTGTATTTGCTTCAAACTCATTTTGAAAGTAACGAGATAGTACAAGAGCCTACAAAACTCCACTGAACTCCATCAGACTCAGTCCTTGCTTTAAATACTATACTGTAGTGACCTTATTTTGAGAGTCTGTGTGCTCAGAAAGGCACACTACCGTTTGTGTCCAGCTCTGACAGCTATTTCTGTCTGCGGATCTCCAAATGCTCTACAAAAAACAGTCTGTATGGCCACTCCGCTCCAGAGGAAGGCACAGAAGTGGAATGACATCCCAGTGAGTTAAACCATTCTGGTACCACAGGACACCATGTCTGAAGACACAAGATTTACCTTTAGAAAAGCTTCATAGATGTTTCATAGAAATGAGATCTGTCACCTACTCAGTTTTCCTGACAGACTCCTCTCAATCAGAAAATACTGAGAAGTGTGTCTGTTATGGAAGAGACAGGAACTCTTTCATTGCACTACTTACAGAAGTGTAAGTAGTGAAGCTTAAGAGCTTCTGCCTCTTTGTAATGTGTGTGTGTATATATTTATATATATCTATATCTATATCCTCCATCACAGATCTCCATAGATGCTCTTTCCTCTTTCTATATGCACCTGAGATTTCCTGCACTGCCAGTTGTGATGCTGACAAGGACAGTGCCAAAAGTCTCACTGACACTGTAGAAGATCCCTACCATAACTCACCAATGCAAAGAAATCCAACCACTCAGCTAATTTCCTTTCCAACTCATTACCCAGAAAACAGAATCATAGAATGGTAAGGTTGGAAGGGACCTCAAAGACCACCTAGTTCCAACCCCCTCCCATAGGCAGGGACACCTCCCAGTAGTACAGGTCACTCAAGGCCTCGTCCAACCTGGCCTTGAACCCCTCCAGGGAGGGAGCAGCCACAACCTCCCTGGGCAACCTGTGCCACTGTCTCACCAGCCTCACAGTAAAGAACTTCAATAGACTTCTTTCTGTGCAGTGCTACACTTCAAGACAAAACAGACCAATAAGGCATCGCCCTGATCCAGAACCAGTTTCAAGACCAGAAGATCAAATTAGAGCAGGCTGTGCTCTGGCACTCTAAGTACCACCAAATGAACTTCTTACCACAGCACAGCAAAAGCATACTCACGGCTGTATCCAAAGAGAGAGCCTATAGCAAAGAGCAGGCTAATTGCTAGCACTGGGGCTCTCTTCTGCAGCACATCAGAAATCAAGCCCTGGATAGTCCCACCTGCAAAAATAAATAAATAATTTAATTAAAAAAAAAAAAAAATCTATCATAGTCAGGCTGAAGGTGTTAACATTCACTGAGTGCAGTGACCTCTTGCCTTTTCATCATCAGATATTCTTTCTAAAATTCTCCTACCCTTACTGCCCTAGAAATAGATTAACAGTAAACTTCAGGAGCTCAGAGAAAACTACTCCTACTGTTTTCTCCAGGAATTTATGACTACATTTTTACTGCCAACCAACTAGCCAATGCTCTTGCTTTCCTTTTCCTTCCCCTATAGGACCACCACAGCTCCAGGATTACCACAGCTCTGGGTGTAAGCACATCACAGCTCTGTTCTTTAACAGAAAGCGCAGGAAAAGGCAGATTTTTTCCACAGGGAAAGGACATGCACACAGGGGCCTCACGCTCCCTGCTCTCTCACCTACTTAGGGTAGGTACAACTAATTACAACAAATGACAATAGCTGACAAAAAAACAACCACCTTATGCATCACTGTTACCTCTGTAAAAACTGCTCTGCTGGTAAAAAATACAATATTGAGAAAGCCTAACACAGAAAAGGCCAGAGAGGCAAAAATATTGACCATGAACAGACCAAAACAAGGATGTCTATTCTAGGAAAGCTAACTGGAGAAGGTAATAAAGCAAGAAACCAAGCACAGGAGAGTGGAATTCTAAACACATATACAGTATGTTCTTTATTCTGGAGGAATGGGGTCAGATTTTGCAGCCAGCAGAAACAAGTGCAATTGCGTTTTATTTCAGAATACAACACAGTTGTGCCTGCTCTGCTGAGATCTGTGCTGAGTCTGTTCTTAAAAATACAGGACAGAAGGAACAGTTCAGAAGCCAGTAAGATCTAAACTCTCCCTAAAGGGTACCTGACAAAAACAAAGCGGCAAGTCACAAGGACATCATTTTTATACGGGGCACTTTTCAAGAAGTCCTAGTGAGTAAAGTGCCTGCAGAGGTAAAGCCCAAGAGTATGATAGCACTCCTTAAATAACATGTAAACCCTTCAGAAGCTTCACATAATTTGTTTCAGAAAAAAACAGCAAAGCCAAGCAACCACAAACATAATTGGGCTTTTCATATATTCAGTAAACGGCCGGAGCCTGTTGAACATGCCTGCTCTGAGTTGTGTCCACTGCTTCATTTTCAAATGCTAGCAGGGAAACTGCAGGAATATGTCATTCCCTTGCTCACTCACCTATGATTCCTCCCACGTCATACCAGATGGAGAGCTGGTCAGCTTCTGCTTCTTTCCATCCAAAGTTGTTGCTGAGGTAGAAGGGCAGCCAGAAGAAGAATGAGTAATTCACCATTTTCAAGCAGGCATAGGCTAAAGAGTACTAGGAACAAAGAGGGTCAGCAAGCAGTTAGCACTTGAGAAATGCAAACAGTGTTTCAGCTTCTTCCCATAAAGTTCTGTATCAAGCTAAGGCTTTTGGGGGGAAGTGCTTTTGCATTTCATATTAGAAGGCAGCATTATGAAAGCTTAATGCTGAACATCAAGGGGAACCCAGGCATGAAAAAAATTACTGTCTGGAAGGTAATTTTCTTTTCATTGAATGCAATGGGTTAAAACACTTTCACTGTAACCTTGACAGGAAACGACACCAGGCTTCAAAAAGTGAAGGAAATGTAATTCACCTTTTGAAAAGAAGGGAGCCAACCATGTGACATGAAATAAGTTTGAGAATTAGTCATCTGGGCATCATGCTGAGAAAAGTTTTGTGAAGTAGTTCCTCTGTGCTATCTTTCACTGCTCAGAAGGCTCATCTGCTGCTTACACCACTAGAAGAAAAAGTTTTGCTCATAACCCCCAGGCAAGACACAAGAGGAAAGGTTTGGCCAAAGCAAACTACATGCTTCCAAACTCGGCTGAGAAAACTGCTTTTGGCTGCTGGCCTCAAGCTCTCTTTTGCTACCATAAGGTCTCCTTTAGAGCTTTCATGTGTGTGGCAAAGATTTGTTCCCTGGGATTGCTGGCCTGGCATGCAGAGGGACAAGGCACACTACTTCAGTAAGGCCTTCTGATAAATGTTGAGGTAGCACTTCAAGAGATCCATACCTGAAGAGGTAAACAAAGATGAAGGCAGAGAAAAGAATCTGCTAGCATCACAGCTTTTGAGACTGCATGTATGTGTGCATGCACACGTTTGTGTCTGAATTTCAAATGGCACATTGCCCAATTTTAGCTTCTGAATTTACTTCATTCTGAACTTTTATTGTTTCAACAGGTACATCCTTTTCAGATGTATTATTAATGCTTTTTCACTCTTACAGGACAAACTCTATCATCCATTTAAGACATGGAGAAGCTTGGTAGAGTTCTCCTGCCTCTGACTGTGATAAGCACACTGTACAAAGCAATATTTATTGCAACACGCTCAGAAACTGTCTACCAGACTGAGTGATTAAACATTGAATTTCTACAGGCTCAGGGGAAAGCTGTCTGTACTAAAACTCCTTCACTATATCACTCAGCAGCAGAAGAGGAGAACTACAGGAAAAATATGTCAAAGGACTTTGTGAAATCTTGACAAGGCTTTAGAGGTTCTCTTGGTATTTCATCTCTCGCTGATCTGACAGCAGCCTGGTTTGGCTGGGTACTGATCTGACATCTGATACAACTTGAAGGTTTTCATGTTGCTGGGTTAATGCACAGAACATGAACAGGTCTTCAAAATCCTAAGTACAGCAACATCAGTGGTGAGTACCTCCTGATGTTCTAACCACTGTAAAAAAGTCATACATCGACTGAGGTAGCTTCCACCACTAGGAAACTTTGCCTAAAAGTTCCTGGTGCATCAGGCCATTCCCAGCACCACCAAAACTGAGCCATAATTTATATGTTATTTAGCCAAGGACTCGAGATGGGTATGTGGTGTTCTGTCATCCATCAACCAAGGTCCTTACAGCAGAATTGTGATGTCCAGCATTCTGAACACTGACAATCCACCCATCCCTTAGAGATTTGGTGTTGCCTTATCCACAACAACCAACAGCTTTACTCATTATGGGCATCTGACAATACTGTCCATTCAATAATTCAGCTTCATGATCAAATCCAGACAGTTCACACGATTACTGAGTCAGGCCCTCTACCCCATTTCTTGTACTGGTTCCAGTATTTGGAGGGCACACAAAGTTACTGCTGTTCTTTAAGGTTGGAACCAAATCCATGAATTGGACAATCTGCTGATGCAGAAGTTCTCATACAGGAGACAGGATATGCAGAAACTGCATCACCAGACCTTGTTTCCAGTTGCTTATAAAACCCTCCTACTTTGCATCATGCTGATTTAGGCTTTTTGGGCCAGCTTTCTGCTTTCAGGCAACTGAAAAAAGACAAACCCTATCGTTAGTGCCACAGAGTTCTGTGTGATGCTCAGCTAACAGAAACAATCCTATTCTTACAATCATAGAATGTCAGGGGCTGAAAGGGACCTCAAGAGATTATCTAGTCCACCCCCCCCTGCTAGAGCAGGATCACCTATAACAGATCACACAGGAATGCATCCAGGCAGGTTTTGAATATCTCCAGAGAGGGAGACTCCACAACCTCCCTGGGCAGCCTGTGCCAGTGCTCTGTCACCCTCACAGTGAAAAAAATCCTCCTCATGTTTACATGGAACTTCCTGTGCCTCATCTTCCACCCACTGCCCCTTGTCCTGCCATCAGGCATCACCAAGCAGAGCCTGGCTCCAGCCTCCTGGCACTCAGCCTTTACATATTCACAAACATAAACCTCTCAGTCTCCTCTTCTCCAAGCACCACAGCGCCAGCTTCCTCAGTCTCTCCTTGTAAGAGAAATGTTTCATTCCCTTCATCATCTTTGAGGCTCTACACTGGACACTCTCAAGCAGTTCTATGTCCCTCTGGAACTGGGGGACCCAGAGCTGGACACAGTACTCCAGATGTGGCCTCACCAGGGCACAGTAAGGGGGCAGGAGAACCTCTCTCGACCTGCCAGCCACACGCCTTCCAATGCACCCCAGAATGGCAGTGCCCCTCCTGGCCATGAGTGCACATTACTGGCTCATGGTCAACATCCCATCAACTAAGACCCCCAAATCCTTTTCCCCTTCACTGCCTTTCAACAGACCAGTTCCCAACCTATATTGATACCTGGGATTGTTTTTTCCCCCAGATGCAAGACTCTACACTTGGTCCTTGTTGAATTTCATTCAATTTCACCCTGCCCAACTTTCCAGCCTGTCCAAGTCTCCCTGAATGGCAGCACAGCCTTCTGGTGTGGCAGTCACTCCAACCAGTTTGGTGTCATCAGCAAACTTGCTGTTCCTTAAGGTGGCGTGGCTACCTTACCAGGAAAGCATCCTACAGCCACCTTTGCTCAGGGCCTCCCTTCTACATTCAGAAAGGGCAGTATCTGCTGCCCCTGCTTGTCTCATTACACGCACTAAAGGAAGCAGGAGTCTGATGGGAAGAGCAACATGCAGCCACATACCCAGACAGTACTACAATGCACGTGCACAGGGACAACAGCACCAGTCCCAAGGTTTTAACAGTATAAGAAGCCAGATGGCAACAACTACAACACATGGTCCGTATATTAACAATGATGTGAACCAATGCTGACAACACAAAAAGTCAGCTTTATGTTTAACAGCATACGTTTAACAACAGTCAAGAACCTGTGTCCTCACCAGTACTACTCCTGGAAGGCAACAAGCCTGGAAAAAGCCAATGGCCTTGGGCTGGTCGTTCGTGTCAGTTGCTTGAATCGAGTAATTCCGGTCATCGTCATCTGCATCATCATCACCCATTAATGGTCTGTGGGCATCTTCCTCCACCCTGTCATCTTCATCTGCTCCAAGTTCTGGGAGGCCTACGTTTTACAACGGAAAGGAAAAACAGACCACTGCCTTGTTCATCCTCTGCCCACTCTACAGCTATGCTCACTTCTTTTAGGCAAGTAACCCTCCAAGCAATTCCCTTGCTCTCCCATACCTCCACCCTCCTTTGCTTAGGAACTCTTCTAGATGGTGTTCTGCTGTGCCACCAGTTTCTGCCCTTTGTCTTCATCACTCCTGAAAGCATTCTGTCTGATCCTGGCATTGGCTTTGTCTGTTCTGAGTGTCTGGCCATTAGTTGGAAGGCACAACAAATTAGTGCCATTTTCTCCCTTATTTGGTGGTTGGGATCCTTGCACCTGGCTCCCAGGTATCATTACTCTTGAGCATGGAGGCTGAGCATACCAGCAACTATGTATGCGGACAGCTGCTGCCTGTTAGCGCCTCTGCCGGAACGGAAACCCTCCAAACTCCACTGTGCTTTCTTGGCTGTTGAATGCTCTTATGAGCACTCTTTATGGCAGCTTTAGTGCTACCAACTTTATAGCCTTTGCAGCCACCTGGGAAACCTCCTCCATGGCCCTGCCAAAGCCTGAAAGTTCTTTTATTTTCCTGTTACAATGTAGCTTGCCAATCATCTTCTCAGAGAAGGACCATATCCATCCTGAGAGCTATTTAAGCAGCTGTGGAAGACCTGCAGATGAAAAGCATTTTGACTTCCGGCTGCACAGCTAAGGCTGGCCATACTTTTCTCCTAACAACAGCCAGTCATCAGTTTTCCTATTACTTCTTTACAAAACACCAGTTTTCCAGGTGAAGAACAACTGATAATTAGGCAGATCCTAATAGAGATGTTAGGGCCAGGTGGTTTTCTTTCGCCTTTTAAAATTCCCAAACCCTATATGAGGCTTGGTGGCATTTAGCATGATCTCGGTGGGTAAAGCATTTGCTCTACTAAATATGCTAAAGTACAACACCATTTTATAAGAGCCCTGAGGACAAATGTTGGCAGAATGAGTAGCACTTTTGGTACTACCTGGAAAGCTGCAGATCTGCTTTCCATGAAGGGACTGAAATGCTACAGCCCTCTTCTACTTACCCACTTCCTTTGGTGATGTCAGAAGCCCAAAGAACACAATGACTCCTCCAGCAAACTGTACTGAGGCAGTCACCAAGAAAGCATACTGAAGATAAATGAATAAAAGATTATTTCAGTCATACAGGCTGCCCTGGATAATGAGGGTTTCTTTGCATTCCAACTCTGTCAGAGTAAACACAGCTACAACCACCCAGACTACTCTGTAAAACTTGTAAACTTGGATCTCTACATCTCCTGAACTGACCTGGTTCTATCTAGGCTGAAAGACCACATTGAAACAGATGGTTTTGTGTGCTGAGATGACAGCAGTGAGGAAGGAGCTCACCAACACAACCACAGATTGAGCTATTTTGGAAGGGACTGCTTGGAAAAGGATCAAACACCAAATTCAGACCAGGTTGCTCAAGGCTTTGTTCAGTCGGGTCTCGAAATCCTCCAAAGACAGATCCTCCAGGCTCTGGCCCCTCATTCCAATGCTTAACCAACTTCATAGTGAAATAGTTTTCCAAATACCCAGTTGTAATAGTCCCTGCTTCACTTAATGCCCACTGCTTTTCAGCTTTCTCAACATGCAGCCCAGGAAATAGTCTGGCTCTGATTTCTCAGCAATCTTCTCACAGGCTTTGGAAGGCTGTTACTTGGTACCCTGAGCCTTCTCATCTCCGGAGTGACGAGCTCAGCTCTGTTAGCCTGTCTTGACAGTCACATGCTGCAAGATGCACTAGTGCACTTACGTTGCCTGTACTCAACTGCCTGTCTGCCACACTACAGCAACGTGGCACATGCCTAGCCTCTTCCCAGCTACCAAAGCTGTGCATCTGTGCCTCTCAGAACCTCACCACTATGCAGCAGCAGTGACTCTGGTTAAGTGAGAACATGTGATGGATGACTCTGAAGAGCACTTTAGGCCACCTAGATCAGACGATGGTATACTATGACACTATGGCTCTTCAATAATGTCAGTTCTGTTTACAGAGAAGATTCAGACTCATCTCTCCCAACGTGGAAGGGTCAGGAGAGGAATACTCTTCTATTCTGCCTACAGCTTGCTACCACAGAATTCAGGAAGCTGAAACTGGGCACTCTGAGCCTGTTATCTCTGAGACAGGGTAAGGAACTAGTCTCTTGTAACCTAATCAGATGTGCAGTACTAGCTAGAAGCCAGACAGCAATACCTACCTCATAGCCGTATTTGAGAACACAAGAGGCAAGGAAGGCCCCAAGGATATTTCCCACAGATGCACAGGCACTCCAGAGTCCAAACACAAAACCTCTCCTGCAGAAGAGAAAAAAAATTGGAAAAAGGCAATGAGGGTAGTGGTGACATTAGGAACAAGAGAAATACAACATTTGAGTGAACTTTAACTTATAAAAAAAAAAAAGTTATACGATTCTCCCTATTCACTTCAAAGAGACCCAAAGGTCCCATAAAAACAAAGAGCAACTTGAGGGTATCAGATAAGCAAGGAATGTTCTATCCTGAAACACTTGTGTTACAGCAGAGGTGAGCTGACAACAACAGGGAGCTCTAGCCATAGCTTGTAATATCTGCAATACTCCTAAGTGACAGAGTTGAACTACACTAAGTCAGTTTCCATTCTGTCTCTATTGGTAAAGAGACAGAAATAGGTTTGCCAGTATTGTGAAAATCCCAATGTAGTCACTCCACAAAATGGGATTTTTGAAGTTTGAACCTGTGCCTTTAAATAGCACAGCTGTGTTCACACCAAGCTGTGTTGTGGCTTCAGAAAGGGTGGGAAAAAAGAAAAACAAACAAACAAAAAAAACCTTAGTTGTTACACTATATGTCACCTCATATAACTTTAATTCTGACTTAACAACAGTTGTCTTTTTCAGTCTTACAATTTTTGGTCAATCTACTACTCAGCAAGTCAAATGAGCAAGTCACTGATTCAACTTACCCAGCTTTTCCAAACCAATTGCCCATGACAGCAACCACACAGGGCCAACCAGTGGACTGAAGCAAGCCATTCACAACCCAGAGACAGCAGTAGAACCACTTGTTGTAGAAATGTAACCATTCTGTGAGTGTCCCAAAGAAAAATACCTAGAGAGGAAGAGGAAAAAAACACCAGACGCGAATCAGAGGAGAAACTCTGTCGCTACTGCTGAAAGCCAGACAAGACTGGGGTTCTAAAAGAAGAGGTAACACTGCAGGGAGAAGGCCCCCCACAGAAGCCAGGCCAGAGGCAAGCCCGGCATTGTTTAAGAAACGGCTCGGAGCTAATAGCACCCTCTGCTGAGCCACTGCAGCAGGGACTCCAGAACCTAAACACCACCAGAGACAAATGTGCTGTCACGGCACTTCCACTCCACAAGACTTTTATCTTTGCAAACATCACCGTTACAGCAGGAGAGGAGACAGGGAAAATACTTCCAGTAACCAAACTAAAAAGACAGTAGCCTCTTGATCTGCTCTTGTACTGACATCTGAATCCACAAAGGCTCTCCATGCAAACACAAAACCCTCTGCAGTCATTTATCTTAGCAAAACCTAACATAAATACTACAGCCAGATCTCAAATTACTAAAAGCCCTAACCCAAACTAGCCAAAATAAACACACTTTGTGGCGCACTGTGATTGATGCGCGTTTGTGGTCACACGTTTGCAGAATGCAATTGGCCATAGAGGGGTTTGTAGCTACTGAGTAAGTCAAAAGCACTCCCCACATTTTACCCTGCTTTAATAAGCAGAAAACCACAATGAAATAAAACTAATTCACACTTTTCTGCTGTGGCTTTGACCTGAGGAACCCTTTTGTTCTGAGTGGACATTTTTTTTGACACATGCCCTCCCAGCAATTACAAGTAAATGGATAGTAAACTATTGTTAACAAGACCTTTAAGGAAAGGGAGCAAAGACTATGTTTGGAAGCAAATGGCTTGATGACAACATACATGGGCTGGGACAATAGTTACCACTAAGAAACAGTCTCAGTAAGTCCAAAGGCACCAATCTCATCTCTAGACAGTGTCTCAAACTTAGGAATTTCCTTCTGACACAGTATTCATAAATAAATACTTCAGGAAGAGGTGAGTCATCCAGCATAGCTCCATGCTTTAGACAATGCACTAAGTGCATCCAGGACAAGGTTTTACACATAGACTTTTCAGGCCACCAAGGCACAGCTGCAGCTCATGGGCAGACACACAGAAACAGAGCCTCTCTGGCCCTAAAGCAAAACCTACTTAGGGTTTTAAATGTTTCCAAATCATATTAGCCTGTTCTAACTTACCACCAGAGCGGAGGAACACATTCCAAAAGACAGAACCCAGCGCAAATTCAGGCGATCCCCAACTATGCCACTGACAAAGAGACCCTATGAACAAAACAGGGCATTAAATACAGCCACGAGATTTGTTTCTTGCATCTGCAAGAATTAAAAAGATGTAGAAAGGTCAATGCGATCCAAACATGGTTGTTATACAAACTAACACTTTGATCCTAACCACTACTTCTGCCGCCAAAGAAATCCTGCTCATAGCTGTTCATTAAATTTCTCATTTAAAACCAAAACAAACCAAAACCCAGCTGAGAACTCTTGAAGAGAGCTGACCCTCCCATCCACCTGTGACACTGGTGTGAGAAAATCTGAAGTGACAGTACTTCTCCTGCATTTGTTAACAAACGTGTCCACATGGCTGGCAGGCACGGGCAGAAACCTTGTCCCTGAACAAAGCTTTTTAATTGCATTAATGCTAGGTAAATCCAAGAAAATATAGTTCATCTCCTTCAACTGTGGGTGCAACCATCCCAATAGGATTTAACCAAAGCTAAGTGGCTTGGGGTTAGCTTTACTCACCACAGCATAGGAAAACAAAAAGATAGTGTCCAGCGTCCCCAGGAAGAGTATTGCTTCTTCTGCATTTGGAAATAAATGGCTGCTGTTGCAGAGCTACAAAGAGAAAACGTGAACATGTTAACAGTGAGTGGCACAGCTCATTCTAGTTTTTCTTGATGGAAATCCTAACTCCAAAGTAGAAAAGTATCTGACTCCAGAACTCTCCCATCCCTCCAACACTTTAATTATCAAATCAAGAACAATTCTGGCATTTTCTACTGCAGAAAATGTCCACTGCCACTTCATTTCACTTCTAAAGGGCAAGCTAGCACACCAGAAGTGAGAAATGCTCATTTGACCTAGATCAAGACAAATGACTAGCAAAACAAAACCTACTAGTAACAAGCATGCAACTGTTAGACAGCTTCTTACACAGAAACACTGAGGAGCATCTTAATGAATAATACAATAAAGGCATATCCTGTTTTATGTGTAGTGTCTCTTCTGTACTTCTCTGGCTGTCTTCACTAAATGAATAATTCCCTTAAAGTATTTGTAGCAGCAGACATAAGAAACGACAGAGCACAAACAGAAAAGAAAGAACACTCAAGGAACAAGCAGAAGAACTAGTTAGAAACTATTCACAATGAACTCCAGTCACTGATGTTAATGTTTGAGCTTACTCAGAGTTTCCTTTTACTTTCAATACGATCAAAAAAAAAGGAAAAAGGAAAAAGACTCAGTTGTCCCCAAACTAAGATTACTGACATCAGCTGAATATAGCAAGCTTTGAGGTTGACTTGAACAACTCAAGTAAATAAAGACAGTTTTCTTCCCTCCCCACCATGCTCTCATTGGAAAACAAATTAACCCAATCCAAACCCGAACTATGGATGCACCTAACTCCAGTATCATCAGTTCGAGGCTGATTCTACTTCTTCAGGAGAACACCCTGTACAGACAATGCTAATAAAACACCCAGTTAGTTAAAAGATGTAGCCTGTTGGCACAGCTGCTATTTAAGTCTCATGTCTCTAAGAGAACTAATAATAAATCCATTTAGTCACTTTTTAGTGGATTTATAAATCCACTAATAAATCCATTGGAAAATACCTTTTGCCATTTGAGGCCAACTTTACACTAGTGGCTTTCAGCTTTTAACCTGAGACCCCTGGAGGTCCACAAGCTATTAGGAATACTCAAAATATCAGAGAATCAAATCTTTTGCCATTGGGCTTAAAATGCATTAAAAAGTCTACACAAAATTCTCAAATCTTTAAAGGTTGAAAAGTATAGATCTGAGTTATCCTCCTAATAAAACCATACTAGGCCCTACTCACAAAACAATTGCACAGCATTGTCATATTTTTTTTAAAAAGTAAGTATAAAAACTACCTATTAGTTGTTAGTTAAAAAGATATAACAAAATTCAAAACTAACAGCATGTGTCTTCTGTTCTATCAGTTTCTTAAAATACGCTTGAGTCTTAACTGATGTAACCTCAGTCGACACCAAAAGGACCATTTTGATATTTTTTCTTGATCAGACACATACAGCTCAATATCTAGCAAAACTAAATAATTTATAAAAAAACAAACAACAAAAAGAAAAAAAAACAGAGAGAAAAAAAACACCAACAAAACCCCAACAAACCACCAGCTTCCAAAATATGCTAGTAGCTTGAATGTCAGTTAAGGACTTAAACATAAATACCTTGTAGTTCATTTTAGCATCCCCAAGGTGCTTGCTCCTTTTTGTCACACTACAAAATCCTGAACACCTTAACAGGCCCAGCATACTATTTCTACTTATCACAAAGTCAGCATTTATCATCCCTCAGTCAAACACCAAATAGCCAATGATTTCTAACGCAGACAACACCCAGGCAACTGTCTGGGCACTCCCTGGTCTATCAGATCTCACGGCCTACAACCGAGCTGGTAACGGAAGATTTCTTCCACTTCTCGAAAACATCAGGACAAGCTAAGCACAAGCCTGGCCCCAAAAGGACTGTAGGTTGCAGCCAGGAGGCAGTCCTTGCATTCCCAGTTGTGGGATGCAAGCAGGATACAACTTCCTTTTCTGCAGGCAAACGCTTCCACAGCTCCCACTGCGCTGGCTGTAGCTAGGATTTCACAGACAAGGTGTACTGCATGTCCAGCATGTTTGGAAATCAGACTCTTATGATACAAGACAAAATGTTGTTCTTCAGTACCACGTTCAGATAGCTTTCCTTTCTCCTAACTCTGGCTATCCTTTTAACAGGATGGCAGCAGAGGCACTCCCACAGAGAAAGCCAAAGCCGGGGTTTTGCAGAGATTGCTGTAACCCTGTTAACTGCTCTCCTTTAGTGCCTCTGACACTGAAGAGGAAGAGTCTCTCTTTCCCTCTCCTCCCCCACCTCCATGCTGCTGCCTAATACAGAGACTCTTCTATGTTCCCATTTTCATTCACTGTAACTTATTGAGAAGTCTCTCTCTGGGGACCACTAGGAAAGATTTCACCATCACTTGATGGTCCAGAAAACTACAGCTCAGTACCTGTGCACACACTGTGAATAGTTCCTCTGACGGACACTTCAAGGGACCTCCTCAGCACCACAAGCTCTGCATACTGGAAGTTACCAATCTTTCTTTGCACTGGTCTATCCCTTGTGTCCTTACCTCATATGGCTGGAGCTCAGGGGCTGTACTGTTCAGGCAGAAAGGAGTCCACTGGCTGGAAATGCTGACTTTGACATTGCTGAATGTCTTTCTGGAAGCATGGAGCAGGGAATAACTGCCAGAAAACAAAGTCGCAAGTTGGTCAGATCTTCAAGGAAGGTCAGGTGGGAAAGGGTAGGACTCACAATGCAGGTAGCATAGCAGAGAACTGGAGTTTTGGATAGAGTAGTCAGCAGTGAGAACCTCCCATCTTTCTCACTCTCAGTAGGCACACTGATTTCAGTAGGGAGGTGTGAAATTTGGTCTTGACTAGAATCCCATTTTATTTTCAAAAGAGGCGATTGTGCAACAGTAAGTACCTCAGAAAAAAATACACCAACCAATAAACAGAAGATGCACTCATCTGGCAAACCACCATTTCGAGTGCCCTCCCAGAGAGAGATTTGCTACCACTGGCAGTATTGCTGTGAAGATCAAAGGATATCAGCAAGGCAAAGTTTGTAAAGAAAGTATGGTACTCCAGCTGAGCAACAGACAAGCTTTCAACAAACAAATCTAGGAGACCTTCAGATCTGAAGCAGTGACCTCTCTGGTCTAGAAGCCTGTCCACTCTCTGCAAAGCAGCAGTTTTGGGAAAGAGGATGACCCCAGAAGCAACAATGGCATGATCCATCAGGCAGAACAGGCACTAGAGTTCTGAGATCAGGGTTTGGTTCCTTCCCCATTTCAGCTAATTGCTCAGCACACTCTCCCACATCCACTCTTCTCCAACAGACTGCTGCCAGTTTAGCACAGTCAGCTTCACTTCTAGTGCAAATCCAGTTTGTGATTGGATTCCCCAGGGGCACAGCACACTTGGTTCCACCACTGCATGACTCCCAGACCACTTGGTACAACTAGCTTTTAAATTTGTTTTCAGGACTCACAGACAAAAGTGAAGACAATTTTCCTAATTTTGCTCTCCCTTTTTGGACATGCCCTCACCTCCCCAAATTCCATAAGGTGAAAACTCTGTGCAGGGATACATTCAACCTACCTGAAGAAGGTCAGCAGGAACACAACAATATGATGGTGGGTGCAATGGGACACAAGGCCTCTGTTTGCAGGCTGCCTCCGTAAGTTTCCAGGCAAAGCCATCCTCCTGGCAGCCCTATCCCTGCTCCTGCCCTTGACCACAAGGGCTGAATGGTGCTTAGGTCATTTTTCTTCTCACTTAAACAAGTGGGAAGGGAGGAAAAAAAACAAACACATTTGAATTAAAACACATGTATGAAGTACAGCTGTGTTCCCCAAACAGCTGGAATTCAGCAGGAACAACTCTATCCCATTCTTTCCCAATTTGTTTCACATTGTTACCCATCTCATTGCCTACACTTTCCTTGACACCTTCTATGCCCAGAAATGTCTTTTTGCTCCTATTTGCCCACACCCCCGTGGCTATCCTCCAAGCCATTTCCTTCCTAGCAGATGCCTCTTCAGGGCCCATCACTGAAGAATCCCCCCCAGGACTAATCAACTTGCAATGTTCCCATGTTAAAGACCATTCTGCACCTTTCACATGCACGGTGTGCTTTGGGATGATCATAAATCAACTAACTCTCCACTGCTGGCTGGCTATAGACTAGTGATTAAGTCAAGAGAGAAGGATTTGGTTACTGGTGGAGAACAGTTTTGGATCTAACTGCTTCTTTAAGATGTTATAGAAAAAGTATACCTAAGAGAGGACCAAGGCAGATGGAATAAGGAAAGCAGCTGTAAGCGCAGTTCTGAAATCTAACAGCTAGGCTCCCTGTCTGTTAATTCTCAAGCCCTACGTTACAGCTCCAGCTGTCACTAACTGATTATTACAGCGTGGGGCAAGTCATATTTTCCTGACCCTACCTGCAGGGCATGCCTCAACCTCCAGATACCAGATACTATCATCAGCACTAAGGAAAGGCTATGACAGGTACAGAGTTTCTTAGTGCTGGCTCACACTACGCTACTCCATCCATCAGCTCTGCTGCTGTGGCTGTGGGGCCGTTTCTGCAAGCTACGTCTGGGCAGTGATGTGGTGAATCTCTCTCCATGCCTCCCTTTTGTCTTTTTGGCAGAGATCTTTTCAGACACATTCCCCTACCACAGCTCACAAAGCAGCTACACGAACACTTGTGCCTGTGTAGCCAACTTTCACCATAAGAACTTTCACTTTCCTGTTATGATGATGATGATGATGATGATGATGAATGCCTAACGGACAAACAGATCCCAACTACTACTGAATACATTAAAATGAGGCCACACCTGATCTCCAAAACAGAGTATGGCATGGAAATCCTCTGAGTAATATAGACACGGCTATTACAGTTCTGAGACACAGGAGTCATGTTTATCCTACATCCAGATGTCTCCATTCACATCCAAGACAAATGCAAGAAGTCTATACAACATCTGAGACCATTTGCATTTTCACAGCCCAGGTGCAGCTGAGCCACACTCCCATTCTTCCAGCTAGGATAGTCTGCTCAGGTCCAGCAGCACCTTTGTGCAGGTGCACGCTTGTAGGCTGCCTGAATTCACAGCAGGGAAAAAAATAAAATCACCTAGGGTAGGAGCTGTTGAACCTAGAAGAAGCATCTTGCAGGGAGTCTTGGAACCTCATTCGAAGTTTCAGACCATTTGTCAACATCAAAGAATGAAAAGTCAGCACCTACACAAGTATCACAGGGTGCTACTCCCTTTCAGGCAGCAGTAAAACTGCTCAGGACACCATGTTCTCTACAGACCAGAGCCCTTTCTCCTTCCCAACCTCTCCCTCTGCTCCCACCAGGCAACGGCAGGTAACTGAGCTCTCTCAAGGAAAGCAAAACACTACCAGTTGCATAACACTGTGGGGAAAAGTTCCCTCCTTGAGTAATCAGCTCACTGCCTGAAGCACAAGATTTACTACCTGCTTCATGTCAACACAGGCACATAGAAATCTTATTTGCCCAAGATACTGAGTCTTTTTAAAGCTAAGGCCTAGTTTTGACCTTAAAGTCACCCATTTTTTTTCATAGAATGTCCTATTGAAATTATCTCTTCCTCAGAGCTCTTCAATCTCAGCTAGCTTTCTGGAAGACCTTCTAGCACAGCACAACACTTTTCACTTATTTGCACTGTAGAGTCAACTATGAAAGAATTTTTACCCTCTTTGGTTGTTCTTCAACCTGTTCTTTTTGTACTCAAAACTGGCATCCTCCCTAGGCTAGAAGAGCACACAGCTAGGAGTTTATTCTTACAAATTAGTCTTGTAATTACTTTCAAAATACCACATTAAATCTGTAATGGAGAGAAAGCAAAAACAAGGAGGCAAGGCAAACTACAGAAATCAAGGCAGTGAAGCACAAGCTTTTAAGAAACAAAGAGCACTGCCTTTAGGTCAGTCGACTGCCTTGTCTGTTGTTTAGCACTATTTACCTTCAGCTATACTGATATTATGAATAAGCTTTCATTAAGCTTTCTATGTTCTCCTTTATCCCTTTACTTAAGGTCAAAATAAGACACCTTAAGTTCAAAATAAACTTACTTAATATCACCCTGCCGTCCTCCAAAGCTGGCAGGGAAGACCATAATTAATACTTCTGGGGCTTCCAAAGTCCTAAACCGAAATTTCTGTTTTTATGTCAGCCGTCTGAACCGATGAAAGAGGCACAAACACACACGGGGCTCAGGCAGACGGACCGCCTGTCCCCCGAGAGCCCCGGCTGGAAGCCGCTGGGGAGGAAGCAGGACACCTCCAACCGCCCAGCCCACCGAGCAGGGTCGCGCCGGCTGCGAGACGACAGGCTCACAGGTAACCTGGTAACCGGGCTCCACGGGAAGAAAGCTGCCCGAGGCGCCCAGCTCGTCAGAGGCCGCGCTTCTACCGGCGGGCACGACTCACCTGAGGCTGGCCGCGGCGCCGGCTTCGCCCGCTGCCACGTCCGCTGCGCGGCAAGGCTGGGCCGCTCGGGCTGACTGCCCCACTGAAGCGCCGAGGCAGATGATGAAACAGATCTTCCCCTCACCGAATCCCTACCCGTGTGCCGGTGCAGGCAGCCACGTCCTCAGCCGGGCTCGGTGGGATAGGAAGGTGAGTCGAGCCGAGCCAGCAGAGACAAGGCATGCAAAAGCTCCGGCACAACCGCTAGCCCACCACGGACACTAAAACCTGCTCGTCGCGGAGTGAAATCACCGGCCCTCACATACCGGGCCCGGCGACAAGCACGGCTCTCAGGAAGTCCGAGGGAGGAGGCTCTTCCGGCGAGAGGGACCCGCGGGCACGGTGGGAACTGTAGTCTGCTCCTTGCCGCCGCCGGGCAGGGCCCCCCGGCTCTGCCCCGCGGAGCGACGGGCGTCTTGTCCCCCTCCTTCTTCGCGGGCAGAGGGGAACGAGCGGCCCCAATATCGCCTTCCCCGCTGAGCCCGCGGGGCAAGGCAGGACAGGCGCAGGAGGAGGAGAGGAAGAACTACATTTCCCGCCGACCTCGGGAGGGCCGGGGCGGGTACAAAGCTGGCGCTACCTGTCGCGGCAGGTGAGCGGGCGGCTGGTCGGAGAAAGGTTCCCTTCGCGGACTGCCGTGAGCTAGGCCGGGGCGGCGGCTTCGCACTGCCACAGGCCCGCCTAGGAGCCGCGATGCCTTTTCCAGGCTCTGGCGCCGACGACGCCTTCGACTACCTCTTTAAGATCATCCTGATTGGAGACTCCAACGTGGGAAAGACCTGCGTGGTGCACCGCTTCAAAACGGGGCAGTACACCGAAAAGCAGCAGAACACCATCGGTGTTGACTTCACTGTGCGTTCGATGGATATCGACGGCAAGAAAGTGAAGGTCGGTGGCCGGAGCGAACCCGGGTGGCTCCATGGGCAGCACTTGCTGACCATTACCGTGTCGCCGTTTCCATGCGGATGCTAGGGGAGTGGTAGGATGCGCAGCGTCTCCTGCTCGGCCCTGCTGAAGGCAGCAGGCAAGGCTGATTGCCTTTCTGACCACGGTATTTGAAGGGAGCTTTCAGGAAAGTGCCGTGAGGGAGGCAGCCATCCTGATTTGCATACATACTTGCCCTCTGGATCTACCTGTAGAGAAAGCTTGCAATGTGTGTGCAGAAAGTTCTTGAAAACCGGCTCTAGTTTGGAGAAAGTGTCTCTTCCCTCTTTCTGAGCTGGGGAGGGAAAACTCTGGGCTGCAAAGGTTCTGCTTTGACATGTGATTGATCTGAGGGAAGATGAAGACTGCAAAGACAAACACGAGAATAAATTGTTAGCTAGAACTTCTGCGCACCGATGAAAGTTTATATGCATACCCTTATTTAACTTTGCTCTTCTTCCTTGCCTATTAAATGCCTGTAATGTTCTATATCTCTCATTATGGTTGTTGAAATTGGATTTCTTGGTTTCTTTGCAAAGCTGGCTTTTTCATGCATGCAGGTTGTCTTTACAAGCACGTAAGTGTCTCTTCAGCTCTAGAGAGGACAAAGCCACACTGCTGTAGTAGAGTGAACTGGGACTGATCTAGCTGCCTTTTAGACAAGCGGTTTCAAAAGCATAGATGCTGATGGCAAACACATAGGAAGCAGCACTCACTGGTCTCTACAATTTCTATCCTTTCTCTTGCAGATCCAAGTGTGGGACACAGCTGGTCAGGAACGCTTCCGGACAATAACCCAGTCTTATTATAGGAGTGCTCACGGGGCCATCCTTGCCTATGATCTTACTAGGAGGTCCACCTTTGAATCCATTCCTCACTGGATTAATGAAATTGAAAAGTATGGTGCTGCAAACTTGGTCATGATGTTAATTGGTAGGAATCTATTTTTAAATGCTATAGCTTTTTTAATATGTATATAAAAATCCCTCTCTCTCTCTCCCTACTGTTTAAAGCATCTTTTAAACTATGCATTAAAGAAGAATGTAGTTTTAATTAAGAGAGAAAGCTTAGAAAAATTAGAAAAGTCAGATCCTAGTCCTGAGAGGACCAAATCACACTGCAGACAATGAAATCTTTTGACTTGTTCCTTTCCTGCTGGAATAATGCAACAAGCTTGTTGCTGGTCTAACAAGCAGGGACAACCTTGCTAAGGTTAGAATTGCAGTAAGTCTGACCCTATACTCCTGACATACAGGAATTTAGCAGCTCAATAATTCAAGATGAAGGGGGAATGTGCAGAGAAACACAACTCCCGTTCTCATCTTTCTTCTCTGTTCTTTTGATATGCATGTGCATTGCTCTGTAATGGGACTCCAATCAGGTAAGATAGTAGATGGGGACGTGACTCTTGCAGAACATGAAGTACTCTGAATGCTTGCACTCCTTCTTGTTTATTCCACTAGCATTCAGGAAATACTGCCTCTTGAGGAAAGGAGTGGACAGAAATTGCTGAGTATGGAGTTCATAGGAAGCACCAGTTCTTTCCCTTTGTGTTTCAGGTTATTATTGCTCTTCCTTCCCTCAAAGGAGAGAACTGGTGCAGTAAAATGGCAGGAGCCTTTATTTTCATTCCACTGCTTCTGCCTGTTCTGCTGCAGCACTGTGCCTAGAGCAATGTGTGAAGCCACAGCAGCCCAAACTGCCTTTTGAGGATAGGCAACGTTGAGCCCCACAGCACAGCAGGTGTGGCACTTAAGCTTCTGTGGGTGCTCCTAACAAAATTACCTTTCCTGGAGTGGGTCTTCCTATTCTTCATCTGGAAACGAAACCAACAAACAAACAAAAAAACCAAACCCAAAAACAACAACCCAAAACCCAAGCAGACAAGAACCCAAACAAAACAAACCCCAAAACCAACAACCAGTTCAGACCTGAATGTAACTGCAGTGCTTCGAATGAGTAAGCATGGCAAGAAACTAAACTCTGGTAGTTTTTCTGACTACTCTTATGAGTCTAACAAGACCTATCTGTGTGTGTGGTGAAGTTGTTGTTTTTAGAAAGAAGTTGGTAAAAATAAAGCTTTTAGTCAGGAATCCAGCTTGGTGCTTTCCTCCATAGCTGGTGCTGTTTGCTTTACTTACCTTGGCAGGAAGTCTTTGTACATTTAATTACACATAGCCATGTCACACCTTTCTAGTATGGAACAGGAGGAGGAAAGAGCAGGGACTTTTTTTAAGGCGGCAAACAACCTCTAAAGAAACTGAGTTTGGCGGGGGATGACACACACTTTGGTTTTCTTTTATGAAGTGGGTTTGTTTCTTTTTAGAAAAACTGAAAGCAACTTAATAGAAGAGCAGGCTTATATATGCTTTAAATTAAAAATCTGAATTCGATGAAGAGTTGTCTTGAAACTATGAATGTGGACCTCAGCCAGGTACTGCATGTACCAGAACTGATAATTCCACACACGCTCTTAAGTATTTAAATATACACAGGTATTTTATCATAGGTGTTTCATGACTTCTGATAAATTTAGGCTGAACTGCTTCAAACAAAAGCTTGATCTGTATGTGCAGAAACTTATTAAGTATACATTTTTGGCATTAAGGTAGGTGGTGTGAATTCCTGTTCTTTTTTTAGATCATCTTAAAATTAGTGACTTGTATAAATACGTCATGTTAAAATCTGATGAATAGTTGAGCTTTCTGGGTTTCAGTAGGGTGGTGGGGTTTTTTGGGAGGTCTGCTTTAGACAACATTTCAGATTTTCACAACTGAGCATCCACTTTGCTACTTAGTGTTTGAAACCACCAGGGAACAGGGGACCAAGAATTGCTTCCAAATAGTCCTCTGGTGCCACTACCTACAGCAAGTAATTAAATAAACACAGGGGGTGTTGTTTTTGTTTGCATTTTGACTCCTTTAATATCATCATGTGGTTGGCTGCAGTTTTGATCCACATTCTATGTTTGCAGCTCTTATGTGCTCACATTTGCCCCTGCAACTTTTACTCTCAGTATTAATGTATCGTTTAACAAAATCAAATTATTTTATAGCACTTAAAGATCAATTTTGGGGAGACTATTAAATTATCTATTTGCCTTCTTTTAAGGGAACAAATCAGATTCGCTGGATAAGCGCCAAGTCCTGTTTGAAGATGCCTGCATACTGGCAGAGAAGTATGGGCTCTTGGCTGTACTGGAGACATCAGCAAAAGAAGCTCAAAACATAGAAGAAGTGTTCACATTAATGGCTAAGGAGCTAATAGCCCGAAACACCTTACAGCTTTATGGAGAGAACCCTCCAAGCAGCATTTACCTTGACTCCAGGCCAGTGATTGCCAGTCCAAGTGTGGAGAAAACCCAGTGCCTCTGCTGAAGAGAGATTTCAGGAAGAATTTGAAACTCCTCATTCTTTTGAGGCTGCTGAATTTTATGCCCTTGGTGAAAGTGTGCTATGTGGCCTCAAGCCATCCCTCTTGATATCTCTACCTGTCAGTTTGGCTCGTAAGTATCTTCAGAGGTTGTTTCTGTTGGTAACAGAGGTTCCTTTGAACATGGCAGCTGATACTTTAACATGAACTTCTAGACTGAGAGGACTGGAGAAGCTGGCAGCCCTCGAGTTAACCAAAGGGAACTATAAAAATTACTGCCTTTAATTATAGCCTTAAATGCTTTTCTGTCTATCAGAAGACAAATATTCACCAGAGCTCTGCCTTGAGTTGACCCTTCTAAGCTATGCTGTTTCTTGTAGTGCAAGCACTTTACTCTTTGTAGCCTTAAAAAGTCTGATATGTGCTTGGGACAGCACTAACCCACTGCTCTTTGAATTTTCATTTAGGAGTGGTCCTGATGACATGTAGCCACTCATCCAGGAAACTTAATAACATTTGTGAAAGAGTACATGATTTCAGATCTGTACTGACTTCCTCACCAGACAATCCTGAAGACATCCCTGGGGTTTCATAGCAAGCAGAATATGGTACTGTAGGGTCTGGGTCCCACCCTTCTTCCTAGGGCAAGTTACCTTTCAAGGATTGTTTCCATTAGTTATCTGTCTTGATACATTGACTCGCTAGGAGTAGCAAAGCTTCCAAGGTACCAGTAATGCCTTAAATCCATGCCAGGATAAAAAGACTACTTCTTCTTTCCTCTTTCCCTAACCTTGTCTTGCTTTTGCTGTGCTGATTTTAATCAAAAGTCTTCTGTAATTTGTGTGATGGACCTATGGCAACTTGAGAGTATGCCTGTAGATTTGCAAGTGTGAGGAAGGGATTCAAGCTCCTGTAAAACTCAGCAAGGGATATGAAGGTTTAATGATGTAACCTTGCCTTAGAGCAGTAAAAGAATGGTATGGGAACACTCTAGAAAGCTACCCCCCCAGCAAGTGTATAGGCTACTGCTATGGAGACTGAACATCTTGGTAGCAGTGCAAAGGATTTTGTATTGCTCTTTGTAAATGCAAGCTCTGCTACTAGAGGCTCACTTCTATGTACCAGTTTGTGGTTTTCCCACTGTTTTGGGTGGTGTTGGTTGTTTGGGGTTTATTTGGGATTTTTTTCCTTTAGTAGATGGAGACAGGAAAAATATATTTTATAGAGGAAGCTTTTCTTTTTTTTACTGCAGTCCACATGTACTAAAGTGCATTGATTAGTTACTGTTAAGCTATGAACTGGAACTCAAGGTCTGTAGTGATAAAATACAGTCTGGGTTGCTGCTAGCTTACCCGACAGCAGTCCAGTCCTGTTTCACAAGTTCTTGAAAAACAGGGAAAAACATGTAGCAAGTATTTCTGGAAAATCTTGCCTGAGAAGCACAAAAAATAAAGCAGAATAATCACCAATTTATAATCTTGCAAATATTTCTAATACTGCTTCCTCTGGACAGGTCCTTGGCTCTCACATGCAGGGAAGAAGGCAATTTGGCTACGTGTAAACTGAGGAAAACATCTTCAGTGACAGCCTCCAAGCCTTTTGTCATAGCCTGTTGTGAAGAAAGCTTCATCTGTTTTAGGCATCCTCTTTCTAATGTTTACTTCTTAATTTCATCTTGATTTGGTAATAGCCTCTTTGCTGTATTTCAATTTGCATATTCAAGAAACAAAAAACACCATAACCTTTCAAAGCAATTCAAGTAGCAATCCATCTTGTCAGTAGCTTCTTCAGCTTTTGTTGCTAGGGAAAAAAAAGATGATTAATATTCTTGTGTGTCTGAAATCCAACCTACTCCTAGTAGTAGTTTGTAATTTGGCAGATATTACTTTTTAGTATCCACACTTAAATTCCTAACAAACTTTGTTCTGTTTCAGATATGCCAGAGATAGAATTTGCTACAAACACTAATCTCCCAGGAGACCTTAAGAGAATAGTGTCCACAGCCAGTTAAACTCTTTCAGTAGCCAAGACTTAGATGAAGTATCTTACCAGCAGAATATTAACATTTTTACTGCCCTCTGTATGGAGAGTTCTGCAGGCTGATGCTCCCATAACTGCTCAACACCGCCCAGTTACTCTTGCCATTCTTTTCCCACACACGGAGCTACTTGCAAAGTAGCAACTTGCAACATGGGATCAGGGAGAACAGACTTGTCATTGTGCTTTGAGCAGCTGCACTGTTCACTTTAAAACTAGTTTCTTGAAACAGCAGCAAGGTGCTTGTTAAACCTGTTAAATACCTACATGTCCGTGCCACTGGACTGGGAATGTGACCTCTTTTGATTTATTCTTTCTGGCATCTTCCAGAAGCCCTTTTGAGTGGTTACATTAAATAGTTTCCACAGGGTCATTTTTAACACTGTCCTTGTAAATGAAGAGCAAGCTGCAGAAGTTGCTCACAAGAAGGTTCTTCAGTGTACAGTAGCATATACTAGTAGAATTATTCATGAGGTAGTACATGAAGAAAGCTGTAAATTCCTTTATCACAGCATGTTGTTCTAGAATGCAAGATGGCAACCATGAGACTTGTCTAAAAACCAAGCACAACATTAACTTCTGCAGTTGTGCCTTTCTTCATCTCTGAGCAGGTGGAAGCTTGCATCTCAGACAGTGCAAGTAATGTGAACTGCTGTGGAACCGTAAATGCACGTTTGTTCTTACAGCATCATATGCAAACTCAATGTGCTTCTTGACAGCATCACTAATGCACTTGTAGAAAGTGTAGCTTATTGTAGTGCTGTTTACAATGCTCTTCTCAGAAACTGCTGTCCCAGTTTCAAGAGCTACACATCCAGCTTGAAGATGCACTTATGTCTTTGGGTTTTTTTAAGAAGTAGTTGAATCTTGCATATTATTTGCATTGGTATCACAGCCATGCCAGATGAGATTGAAGCAGAACCTATCCACACAACAGGGTAACAAAAAACCCTGGGAGTAGTTCAAAATGGAGCAAACTCTGACACCTCCCAGGAGCTGCCTGGCTTATAAGCAAACATAACTGCAACACAGG